>OX637534.1:36872457-37179957 GCA_951800035.1 Linnaemya tessellans | reverse complement strand
GTGTCCAGTTCAGCAATTTCCAAAATAATGGCCTTTTTAGTACCAAGCCACATTTTCATGAGATCACGGACAAACCACCATTATATTATATTATACCATGGTATTTAACTATTATTTTATCCCTTTTCTTTTCACATATTTCAGTGTACATATTACCTCATTTTCAATTTAAACATATTGAACGTACAACATAGATAGAATCTCCCGCTCAATATCTCATTGTGAATCGTTTTTGCATATTGACAGAAAAATTTCATTTTGAGGTTTTGAACATAAACATTTTTGCAATATTTTGTTAAAATAATTTAATAAAAATAACAAAAAAAAATAATTTGCAGTCATGCAGATTCGAACTTAGGCCCGTTGAAAAATTAACAATTTACATAAAGAAAAAAGTTCGACTAACAAAAATTCATACATAATTTAAAAACATTGCGGGGGCACGCGCACTTGTTCAAAGTAAATTGACAACTAAATTCAATTACTTGAACATAAATAACAAAGAAGCTTTACCTATCAGCAGCCGATGGCTCTGGAAAAAGCAAAAGAGATATTGGAATATTGGGAATATTAATCGTCAGGGTTGGGGAATTTCGTACTAACCAAAATGTAATAACTTAATAATATGAATGTGATAACTTCTCATATTCAATTTTCGTTAAAATATTGGTTAAATAGTTGATATTCCTACTAACTAGCACCACTTGCAAAAGTGGAAAAATTGAACAAAGAACACTGATGAGATGGCGTAGCGGCCTCGAAATCAGTACTGATCCGTTCTGCTGGTTTGATGATTATTGAAAATATTCTTAATATTCCAATCTTAATATAAAATAATAAATAGAATTTAAAAACAAATTCATTTATTAATAAAAATAACAAAAAAAATAATTTGCAGTCATGCAGATTCGAACTTAAGCCCGTTGAAAAATTAACAATTTACATAAAGAAAAAAGTTCGACTAACAAAAATTCATACATAATTTAAAAACATTGCGGGGGCACGCGCACTTGTTCAAAGTAAATTGACAACTAAATTCAATTACTTGAACATAAATAACAAAGAAGCTTTACCTATCAGCAGCCGATGGCTCTGGAAAAAGCAAAAGAGATATTGGAATATTGGGAATATTAATCGTCAGGGTTGGGGAATTTCGTACTAACCAAAATGTAATAACTTAATAATATGAATGTGATAACTTCTCATATTCAATTTTCGTTAAAATATTGGTTAAATAGTTGATATTCCTACTAACTAGCACCACTTGCAAAAGTGGAAAAATTGAACAAAGAACACTGATGAGATGGCGTAGCGGCCTCGAAATTAGTACTGATCCGTTCTGCTGGTTTGATGATTATTGAAAATATTCTTAATATTCCAATCTTAATATAAAATAATAAATAGAATTTAAAAACAAATTCATTTATTAATAAAAATAACAAAAAAAATAATTTGCAGTCATGCAGATTCGAACTTAAGCCCGTTGAAAAATTAACAATTTACATAATTTAATAAAAGCTATATAAAATATAATGAATATAGAAAACTACGAAAAATCCCAGTTTCTATGCATTTCCACAAGAAATAAAAAGTCATTGTGTTGCTTTGCATTGAACCAAAAACATTGAAACCATTACATTGATCAATAAGACAATTTAACAAAAAAATATGTTTATTCAAGATTCACGACAAGATTTTTATAATAAATTAATTGGCAAAGGGATTTTAATTATTGCTAATTATGACATCGATGCAATTAAAAATTTTAACAACTCAATCAAGAGAAAAAAAAAAACGGGTAACTTGAAATAATATGGTAACTTAATTTTTATGTGAATGTTAGAATCCTTAAAATTGTCAGAAAATTATTTTAAATTTAGTAGCTCACAGTGACAGTACCTTCTTTTATTATACCATGGTAATCTGTATGTACAAAAATTTCATTGGTTGGTTTTATCAAGTTGAATATATGTACATGAATAACAGAATTTGTGTTGAAAATATTCATGAACAAAAATTTACATGTACATTAAACATGAATAACAGAATTTAATTTAAAAATGATCGCGAATAAAAAATTCTACATCGTTGGAATGTACATGAATAAAAAAAAAATTATTTAATATGTACATGAACATGGAAATGATAGTGTGTTGAATGTAGATGTGTAACAGATTTTGATTAACAGACAACATGCATAAGGAAATGAATAAAGTAAGAACACGTGTAATTTTACTTTGTGCAATTGTAGAATAATGATATGTTGAATTATAGTAAAATTTTGGTTTGGGTATTTTGGTTACATGTCGAATGCGCTAATTTAATCGCAGGTTTTAATACATTGAAACGGTTCATCGTCCATTGGTTATAGGACAACTTTATAGTATTATATACATACGAGGTCTGATAAAAAATAACCATTATTTTTAAATTTCGTGAGTTACGTATGTTTGATTATCGCATTTTTTTCTGTTATATATGTTGGTAGACATGTCTGTTATATATATCAGGCATTTTGGATTGTCAGTTTGTTTTGACAGATAAAAAGGTTAGTCGTGTTTTGGTGTGCTCTTCGATATTTTACTATTCGACAAAATGGATCAAAGAAACCTAGTATTTGCAGAACACAAGTTCAATTGTGGTATAACCGGTTTAAGGAAGGCCGAGAAGATGTCAATGATGATGCTCGGCCTGGTTGCCCGAGCACGTCAATAACCGATGAAAACATTGAAGCAGTGAGGAAAATGATTTTGGATAATCTTCGAATCACTATCAAAGAGGTTGCTGATAATGTTGGCATATCGTTCGGCTCATGCCAAGCAATTTTTACGGATGTTTTAGGCATGAAACGTGCGGCAGCGAAGATTATTCTAAAATTGCTAAAATTTGAGCAAAAACAACGTCGCATGGACGATCCAGATTTTCTCAAAAAGGTTATAACTGGTGCCGAATCATGGGTGTATGGCTATGACATTAAAACCAAAGCCCAATGATCCGAATGGAAGCGTCCAGAAGAGCCAAGATCGAAAAAAGCACGTCAAGTTCGGTCAAATGTGAAGGTTTCGTTCACTGTTTTCTTCGGCTGCAATAGCGTGGTGCATCATGAATTCTTGCCACAAGGTCGTACGGTCAGTAAGGAACACTACCTTGAAGTTATGCGCCGTTTGTGCGAAGCAATTCGTCAAAAACGCACGGAATTGTGGAAAAAATGGATTTTGCACCATGATAACGCACCAGTTCACACATCGATGCTTGTGCGTGAATTTTTGGCCAAAAACAAAACCGTTATCATGCCTCAACCACTGTATTCACCGGACTAGGCCCCCGCTGACTTTTTCCTCTTCCTAAAACTGAAGACACCGATGAAAGGAAAGCGTTTTTCTACGATTGAAGAGATAAAAGAAAAATCGAAACAGGAGCTGTTGGCGATACCAAAAAGGGGGATTACTTTGAAGGAGACAAGATAGTTATTGATGACTAAATAAATACTTTTTGAAAAATTTTAAAATAATGGTTATTTTTGGATCAGACCTCGTATGTATATTAAAATTAATATTACATTTTAAAATTTATTTTACTTTAACTTTCTTATCATGGCCATGGGCAGTGCAACGTACCTTATATTATTATAAATTATTGCTATGACTTTGGCAGCTTTGGGCATCTGGCATATACATAAATATATTTATATTTAAGTCTAATACAATATATTTTTCGTTCTCTTATTAAATTAGTACGAGTATTTTAATAAAAGCAAGTTGCAATTGTACAGAAATTGGCAAAGAACACTTTAATTGATGCCTAGGGCTTTTTTCGGAAGTTAAAAAATTGAATGTCTTGTTGAATTAAATTATTATCTCACTTGTTATTATTAATTGAAATATATTTTAAGTATGCATTTCGAAAAAATTTGTTTGGAAATCATCATATGCATACACGAAGGGATGTGTATATACTATATACGTATCTGTGTACGCATGAAAGTTATGGTAATCTTGTTATAGAGAACAAAAAAAAAAAATAAATAAAACACGACTCACTCGTTTCTTTTCACAACAACTAACTGAATTATTTTATACATTAAAGTATGATTATTTAACATAATTGTTTACCTTAATTCTAAAGAATAATTAATAAGCATAATTATATCAATAATTCGTTGCTAAAATTATTTGTGTTGCAATAAATAAATTGCAATATGGTACAAAGAGAATACAAGTGCAAAAATATATGTATGTTCAGCAATAATTGTTTGGCTCGTGGCAAACTGTGGTTTAGCTGGGAGTCTAAATAACTTTAGTGAACTAAGAGTGTCTAGTCAGCAATTGTCTTATGGTTAACAGTGGCTTAACTTTCACCTTCTCAAGAATCTGCGTCTCGCGGATTAGTAGCTTATCTTAATTGGTTCTGTTATTGGGAACTGCAGAATTTTTCTCCTACTGTGTTTTGAAAAGACATGCCAAATAAAGGCAGATTGTTAATAATATTCCAACACCAGAACTAATAGAAACAATGTTCTGAAGTGAAATTTTATCCAATTTTACTACATTATCTAAGTGAAGTTTATGGAGATACTGGAGATCTATTTTTATGTCTTTCTCGGTCAAATCATTTAGTAGTACAGGAGGTAAAATTTGGTGAGAAATAGTTTCGTAGTTGGTGTATTTCACTCCATTGAGCGATATTGTTTAATTAAAGAAATTTATGATCACTGTTCCGCTTAGACTTTGTGTTATATTTCTGTAAGTTAGGTTTCCCGCATAATTTGTTGTAAACACTGTACCATCCTGAATGAGTTCTACAACTGGCTGATTTTGATAGGTGCATGAAGCTTTTTCTCCCTTTAGTATTTGTGTTGCAGTGACTGGATTCCAATTTCTTCAACTCAGACTACAAACTCTTATGTCCTCAATTGAAGAACATGGCCCCACAATACCAAAATTTGTTTTCCTGGGGTACAAAGAGACTTGAAAATTCGATACTAATTCGTTTATCATTTTTCACAGTAGGCCTTATTAAAATGCTATTAAAAAGTGTGTTGTCAGTCTGTGGTATAGAAAGTACATACAAGAGGAGCGAGTCTTTAACCACCATTATGGGCTCTGCATATTCTATAGCTTGAATTTCATTCTGAAACGGAAATGTTGCTGTCCGTGCTACAATGCTGGATATTTCTATTTCTGCCCTGTCCAGTAGTTGGAGTACACAATTCCTTTCTTTGCTAATTGCACTGCTAATATAATTTGCTCTACCTCATCCTTCAATAATTGCAACTTGTTAAAGAGATATTGTTCGAATTTCGCTGTATCATCTATATCTATTTTATTCGTTATCCTATTATAATTTTCTAAGATATTGTTGGTAGTTTTTAGGCTATTAATATTGTATTGTTTGTTATTGTTGTCAGCTAAGTCCTTAGTTTTCATAATTATGCTGTCCCAGTCAGTGGCATCTGGATTGCCCGCCAGCCATTTCCAGGCGAATCCAATCCAATTGATTGATCTTCTGGTTTTACTTAGGGGTCGGACGCGAAGTTGGTTCAGTAGTTTGTCTATTTGGTGTTCTAATTGCGGTGCTAGAGTTCCTCTTTTCAAAATTTCGTGCTGTACGATAGGTTTAATGTTGTTCAAAATATCGTCGTAATCGTTTATGTTGGTATACGTGGTTGCCTGTAACCCACTAGCATTCAAGTAGGATCTCTGAGATCCTCCTCTCCATGCTATATACGACAGGAAAGACTTCCGCAGGGAGTTTATTCCACATACGGGCAAAGAATGAATTTTTCCTGTAATGCGTAGTGCGGTTCACTGATAAATCCACCACATATGGGTGTGATCGCACTGTAGAGCGTAGAAAAGTGCGCGTTTCGGGGAAAGAGATCCCTGACTTCGGTGGAATAAAACCCTTTATAGTAACGATAAAACAGTGAACACACCCCACATTGCGTCGATGCTCAAGTGAGTCAATAGAGAGTCTCTCAGAATAACCCTACCGTCCCCTATGAGTTTCTTCGCCCTCTGCTGTACACGGTCGAGTAACTTCAAAATAGACTGAAGCTTCGGCCCATACATGAGAGTTGTATTCCATCTTTGGTCGGATGTAAGTGGTATAAATAGTAAGGAGATCAGATGGGGTGAAGTATGTCTTACACCGCCTTAGAAAGCCGATGCTCTTCAATGAAAACATGAAAAATTTGTTCTGTTCAGCGAACGTCACACTGGATTTTCATGCCAAGAACATCAAGAGCTTCTGATTCCTCAATATCTATACCACCGGTGTGTTAGCAAGCAGCATTGAGTCTTACGGGCATTGAAATTTACCCTGTTTCTGTGACCCCCATTCGGCCCCTCAATGGGGTCACCAATTAGCGCAACATTCATATTGTGCCTCATCGCCCCGATCTCTGACGATTTCGGTCTATTACTGAAAGCATATGAATGGCAAAGGCTGCTATCATCTGCAAAAGAGTTGATCTTATACTCGTCTGATGAAATCCCGTCTATAACAACTCATAGCACGATTTCTGAGAAAGCTCGATATAAATCGAGAGAAGACGTCACCCACACCAAAAGCCATAACTTTTGACAAAAGTGCTCTGTGCCGCACTCTGTCGAATGCTTTAGAAATATCCAAAGCCACTACCTTACTCTCGCCGAAGTGGTGGATTGATTGGCATCACTTTTCCGAAAGGAAAGTCAATAGGTCCCCCGTAGAGCGGCCCCTACGGAAGCCATATTGGCGGTCGTTAAGTAAGCCATTAGACTCTAGATATTTCACTAGGTGGAAATTCACCATGCTTTCCATCACCTTGGAAAGCGCAGAACAAACAACGATTGGGCGGTAGTTTTGGGGGTTGCTGGCCTCTCCCTTTTTAGGGATTGGCGTTCCATGAGCAACCTTCCAGCACGAGGGAAATTCGCCTGTATGGTAAATAGTGCTGAAAAGGGTTGCCAGAGGACGAGCCATCGTCGAAAAGCACTGCTTTAAGACCAGTGCTGGAATTCCATTCGGCCCAGAAGACTTGTTTACATTGAGATCCGATAAGACCCTTTTAACCGCCCGGACCCGAAAACGTATCTTTGGCATAGTTGTGGATACATTTTCAAGAACCGCCAGTGGTTAATTGCTTTCCGGCAAGTTTCTTTCTTTTTTTTTTATTTATTGATTTATTTAGCATTTGTGCTATTACATAGAAACTATTTAGCTTAATTCTATGGATTTTTATAAAATATTAGTTAAAAATGATGTTTGATACACTCTACTATATGCCTTTTAAATATATAGAAATTGCTTTCGTTTTTTAGCCCTGATGGTATTTGGTTAAACAAACTAAGCCCTCTGTAAAATAACGAATTTTGGTTTAAATTCGTCCTACAAAAATTTAATCTAAAATCACCAGCATTACGCAAATTGTAAGGTTGGATATCAGCAACATATACCAGATGGTTTTCCATATATTTGGGCAGCCTTCCGAATTTTATTTTATATATGTATATTATTACGTTCATTACCAGTCTTTGATCTACTGATAGCCATTGTAAAGTTTGTAGCATATCCCGAATATGGGTTAATCGATTGCATTGCAATATACACCTCATGCCTCTGTTCTGTAACTTCTGCAGTCTGTCTTTCATCTGTTGGTTACCCAAAAACAGTAGTGTTGAGCAATATTCGAAATGGGGTTTCACGGTGGTATTATATATTTGTATTGCCGTCTGAGTGGATAATTTTCTACGAATTCTATAAAGAAAAGCAATTTTTTAGAAAACTTTTTTCAGACATAGTTAAAGTGAAGATCTAGTTTAAATTTTTTATCCAGAACAATTCCTAGGTACTTGATTTCTTCAACTTGTTCGATTCGTGAATCTTCCATGCATATATTTTCATCGGTGTGCCCATTTATAATCATAGCCTTTGTTTTATTTATATTAAGTTTTAACTTATTCATTTTTAAATACCTTTCCACATTTTTCAGCTCTCCATTAATGTCACACACACAGTCTGTAGCATTTTTACCACTTATATAAATAAGTGCATCATCCGCAAACATACATAACTTCGCCTTATCTAAAACTTTCTGGAGATCATTTATATATATATAAGGAATAGTAAGGTTCCTAATACAGCTCCTTGAGGTACTCCTGTGTTGACATTTACGCTCGTTGAGAGAAAATCACCACATTTTGTTCTTTGCGATCTGTTTTCTAGATAGCTTGTAAACCATTTTAACTCAATGTCTTTTACTCCATATTTCTCTAATTTTGAAAGCAATATATCTCTGTCTATTGTTTCAAACGCTTTCTTTAAATCTAAGAAAACTGCTACTACACAATTTTTGTTTTCTATTTCATTTTTCCTTTGATATATTATGAGATTGAGTAGAGATTCACAACTATGCGTTTGTCTAAATCCAGATTGGGTTTCGCTAAGTAAATTGTTTTCTTCAAAATATCTATTCAGTTGTGAGTGTACCACCTTTTCCAAAATCTTGCTTATAGTCGTCAACATGTTCACTGGTCTGATTTCGTTAGGATCCTTTGTATTTTTGGGATAGGAACTACACACGATTCTTTTAGACATTCTGGAAACATTCCAGTCTCTAGCGAATATGCCATCATACGGTGCAGATATGTCCCAATTATATCATAATTATCTATTAACATTTGTACCGTAATAAAATTTTGATCCTTTTTGTTGTTAATTTTTACCATTAAAGTCTTAAGCATCGCTTTGTCCAAAATACTAAATTTAAATGTATATTGAGGATTTTCCACTAATAAATTGACGTAGTTTGCATATGGTATACCATTAACTATTTTCTGAACGCTCGATACAAAGAATGAATTTAACTCAGATGCTATTTCGTTTTCTCTCTCTATGACTTTTCCATTTATATTTATTTCCTGTATTCTATTAGCTTCTTTTTTTAGTACCAGAGATTTTATTTTCTTCCACATTGTTTTTTGATCTTGACAATTTGCTATTTTGCTCTTAATAAAATTTTCTTTTGTTCTTCTCAACTCCATACGGTATCTGTTCCTGAAGCTTCTGTACTTATCCCAGTTAAAATATTGTTACTCCAAACAGCTATGCGGTACAATTGTTCTTATATTTGTTTCATACGTTTTAGATTGTTATTAAACCACTGGTTTGTAAATATGGTTCTTATGTTTCTTGTAACTATCATTGGGCTTAGTGCTGAATTAATGCTATTTACTAGTGTATTAGAATACTCATTTATAGCCATGTTTGTTGAAATGTTGTTCAAATCCCCAACGAGAATATAATATCGAAAACATCGGTTATTAAAATATAAAGATTTTACAATTTTATTTACATTATCTACTGTGTTTTGTTTGATAATAATTTTAATTAATAAGGATTCATGATCACTTATTTTCGCATCATAGTCTGTTGTTACTGCTGTGTCTTGAATATTTGTTATAGCATAATCCATTAGAGTTGATGACGTATTTGTTATTCTTGTTGGCTGTGTTACGACTTGCGCATAATAATTATCTTGAATAATTTCCTGAATTCTTGTTTTGTAAACACAATTTTCAAACCAATCAATATTAAAATCACCAACTATAAGGTTTTTTTTCATTGCTATTCATTTTATTCATTTCTTCCTGGAAGAATTCTATAAAATCTTGCGCCGGAGACAGTCTTCTATCCGGTAATCTATATACACCTGCTAAATTATAATTGTGATTTTCACTCAAAATTTTGATTTTCAACCACCAAATTTTTCTTCCTATACAAATACTTTCTACATCCTTTATTTTCCAACTCTGTTTTTATGTAAAAGCATATACCTCCTGTGTGCCTTGATACACTATTACATCTTATATGTTGTAATTATCTAACATAAATTCACCATCTTCAATATCATCTTTCAAATGAGTCTCAGCTAGACATATGAAATCGAAATCTTTTCCAAAAGCTGCTCCTTCTAGTTCTTCAAAATTTGTTTTAAGTCCTCCTATATTCAAGTATAATAAATTTATATAATTTGGTTGCTAGTACTCTGTTCTACTCGCCTCAATTCTATTTTTCCGTTGTAGAACACGACATTCAGAGCTCCTGCAGTCATGATTTACATTAATATCGCTAAGATTCAATCTTTCTTTAGTTTTGACGCAATTTATACATTTTGTTTCCTTACTTCTACATTCTTTATACGTGTGTCCGCTAGCGCTACATTTTGCACATATTGTTGTGTCACATTTACATGCTCTGGCCAGGTGGTTAAAACCCCAACATTTGAAACATCTTAAGACATTGTTGTTTTCATATACTGGACGTCTATCCCATTCAACATTAATTTTTCCATTTTTCAAAATACTTGCAAAAGACTTGCGTCTGTTTCTATTATGGGATTGTATACCCTTGAATTTTTATACGATTTATACACTTTCATACACTCTAAGTGGTCGCAATCGATATTATTTTGCTTTTTTATTGCATTTACAATTAAATTTTTTTCAAGTTCTTCACTCATCCCGACTATTAAAATTTTTGGCTTTCTCATTTTCGGTAATTGTATATCATATTCATTTCCCATATTTCCTCTAATTTCGTCTGATAATACATTGCGATCATTATCATTATTACATCTTATGGCAACCCCACCATCATTACGTTTTGTCATTCCTCTGACTTGCAAATTAAGAGTTGACGGTTTTATTTTCTCTTTTATTTGTTTTTCTGTGGCTACACTATCTTGCTTACTCTTTGGTTTTAAAATAACGGGCATTGAATTGCTGTTCATCCTCACTTTGCATACGTTTCTTTGCTAATTTGATTATTTTGTACTTCTCTTACAATTTCTTGTTTTGCCTCTTCCACCCGCTCTTCCATCAATTTGTTTGTTTTATTTATTTCCTCAACCAGTTGATCCTTGTTTTCTTTAACAATATTAAATAGTTTTTTATAATTTACATTTGTGGTTTCGATAAAATTAATGCATTCATCACACATAAATTTTAAGTTTCGGAACTTGAAAAGTGCATCCATTTCATACTTAGAAAACCCCGCGCATTTAATATGATACATTTTGCAACAAAAACCTGCACACATTACCGCATCAGCATCTCTACAGACCGTATGACATTTTCCACATCCTCGATCCATGATCCCTCAAGAACTATATCAGCAGTGTGACGAAAATTGATTGTTGAATAAATTTTTACAAAATTTTGCCAAATAAAAATCCAATTTTCTTTTTAATAGCGCAATAAAATTCAACCGTTCAATTCAATTTCGGAAGGAACTTTTCGCAAGTGCGAATTACCTGCTAATATTTCAGCTAAAAGGTTAGCTTTGTCAACCGGATCAGTGAATAATTGGTCACCCTTCAAAAGAGTCGGGATCGAGGAACTAGCATTAACCTTCACTCTTTTGACGAATTACCAGAAACTCTTACTGCCCCGAGGGACAGAAAGAATCTTAGCACGAAGACGCTGCTCGTACAGAGCTTTTTCGCATCAAATCAGTTTCAGCGTTTTTGTTAGTACGCCAGATACTAAATGCAACCTCTCTGGATCTGACAGCAATTCTGCATGTCTGATTAAACCATTATTTTAAATTAGGCTTAATCGGAATTTGCTTGGATGGAATGAAGATGTTCATTCCGAGCAATATTATATTTTCCACCATTTCCGCCACGGCATCGACATTATTGTCAAGAAAGGATAGTTTCCAATTAAAATGCCTAAAGAAATCGTTGAGCTCATCCCAACGAGCCTTTTCGTAAATATATTTTAAACGTTTCGTAGCTGGGTGTAAAACTTTTCGAAGTTCTGTAATCGAAAAGGAGGCAGAAATGGTGCAATGATCCGAATTTCCGAGAGGTGCGCTGACATCTATTGTATATTTGTCTGGATGTGAAGAAAGAAAAAGGTCGAGAGTATTATGTTGGTGCCCATCAACACACGAAATATGTGTTGGGTCATTCACTAGCTGCGCAAGGTGATTATGCGCTGCGAATAGCTCAGCATAATGGCCTTCTGAGGTTGTATGGCTCGAATGGCGAAGCCAAGATGAATTATGAACATTAAAATCACCAGCAACAACGATTTCACTGTTCGGATAATTCTCTAAGATCTTATGGAGTCGGAAAGGGCGTCGAAGTTGAAGATTGTTTTTTTCCCTTTCCATGTTTGGACTTCTGTAAAAAAACCGAAATGCAAAAGATTTGCCCTGATTTTGAATTTAGCCCAAATACAGCTAAATTCTGGATCAAGCACGTCTAATGGTTGCTGACGCTGGTACACAATTGCATTGTGTATATAGATTGCAAGACCCCTATGAAAGAATAGGGATAGTAGGTGATATCCAGGTATGTGAAAATTCTGTGGGTCAGCATTTTCAGACACCTGAGTCTCACATAAGGCGAAAACATCCGGTCGATGGAGACAAACGTGGGCATACACAGAGAAAAAGTTTGCACGCAGGCCGCGGAAATCTATTCTAAAACAACCTGCCATAAAAACAAGACGAACGATTAAATCTTGTATTGCCAATGCCAGTATGCTAATAACTGATCAGTGTTAGGCCTTAATCACTAAACAACAACGTGGCATCAACAATAGAAAATTTTTTTGTGTAAGAGTGAAATTAGGATAAAGCACAATGACATAAAAGCCCTGATCCGGTCATCGTGACTCAAAGTACCTACACTGGTTTGTAGTGTCAGCACTGATTTTATTATTTTATTCCCTCTTATTTTTTCCTCTCGTCACAAGTGCAATGTGTTTGCATTCCTTTAGTTTATGTTGTGATTGTTCTTGCGTGATGAAACTGTTTGTTTTTGTTTGCTTTTATTTTGTTTATTGTTGGTTTGTTAAAAAATATTTGTTATTTGGTACTTTTGCACTGATTTATTTCGTAAAGCACTTAATTCTTTATTTTGTAATTTATTAAAATTATTATATTATGTGATCTTATGTGTGTCAGGTAAGCATATGACTTTGTGTAAACTGGTTCGTCGGTTGTAGTCCTAATTTCAGCCCTAACCTTTGTGTCTATAGTCCCACTGTAGATCACGATCTTCTGGCATTTGACCTATGCTGTTTACTTGTTTCGAATTTTTAGTTTCAGTCTAACATTTGATCCTAACCGCAATATCTGATTTTTTTTCTTTCTATAACTGCCTCTAGTTCTCGCAGGGTGTCATTCCCGATTATACTATCAATTGATGACAAATCAGGTAGAATAAAAAAATCAACATTGTTGTTTACTCCAACACTTTTAAAAAATGGTCCCGTTACTTTCCTGGTAATTACTAATTGTCCTGCTGCAGATTGAACTTTAAATGAGGTTTTAATTAATTTTGAATTAAAGCCTAACCTAATAAAATTTGTATTAGCTCCTGTGTCAATTAAAAATTTTTATGGTTGTCCAGTTTTAGAAAAATATTCTAAATATGGTACGGTAGAGAGGCTCCTGTTGTAAAATTTACCTTTTCTGGGTTCCATACATCCCCCTCTTCGGCTTCGTCCTCGAACTGCATAAGATTGTATTCTTCTGTTCCCTCTTCTGCTGTTTCTAGATTGAACATTCTTTGTTGTTTCCTAGAGAGGTTTGAAGATTCGTTTGATTTCCTGACCATTGGATGGGGCCTATTCATATAATTTATTCTGTGTGACTTAAGCGAGCGATCTATTTCCATGGGTATGGGAGGTTTTGGTTGAACACGTCTTGATGGTGGTATCTGACTCTCAAATGGTGTCTTGATAACACGTCTATAGTTATAAATTTGGTTTTGGTCTCGTGTAATTATTTGCCTTGGTATAGGTCTGGATTGGGGTGAATTCATTTGGTTTATAGGTGCAGATATTCAATTTTTTAAATTATTTGGGTGAATGGATAAGTTTCTAAAATTATAGTTCTGCATTTTAAGGCATGAGCTGTAAGCTTCTGGTAATACTTTTGAATGAGAAGCATTCGCGAAACGTCACCTTTTAAGCCCCTTATGAGTATATCAAGAGCTCTGTTTCTATAATTTGCTACTAATGCGTTCACTGTCTCCTCAGCGTACTCTTCAGTTTTGATTTTATTAATAATGAAGGACAACTGATGATTGACTCCTGCATAAAGTTCATCCATAGATTGGTTGCCCTGTTTCATCAAGTTTAGTTGGTGTTCAAGTGTGCGAAGGTCACGCTTATCAGCGTAATGCACTGACAGGCACTTTTTAATGTTCTACCATTTATCATCAAATATCTATCTTTTGCCTAATGTGTTGCAGAATAGACCTATAAATTGGCTTTTGCCATACCATCTCATAGTCTCTCAATACTGATTCAACGCTATGAACCTATGATATATATTGAGTTGGATTCCCATCGAATACCTGTAGGTCCCTAACACAGTCCGGAAGCCTTTTTATATCATTTAAATCCTGTTCATTTCTAGGGACAGGCAATTCTTCCTCACGGATTTGAGGTTGGGTATTCTACCCTCCAATTGTTGTATTCTATCATTTAATACCCTTATCTGTTCTAATTGAAGATGGGATACCTCCCCACCTTGAGGTGGCGGAATACTTCCTTCTATTCGCTGAATTCTGTTACTTAAAGTGTTAACCAGCTCTATCTGGGCATTAAGTGCGCCAGTTAACTGTACAATACTTTAATTAAGCCATTGATGAGGAAGAGTGAAATTGCAAATATGCAGCTGCAGGTTTTTCTTTTCCAATCAATGAAGACAGGAATAATAAATGTATTCATTAGCTTTAAAACTTTTTATGAAAACAATCATTAATTATTATCCCTGAAGATATTGGGAAATATCAATGAAATTTAAGTTATATAAATCTAATAAAATTGGCTTGTATTTGGCTTAATTACTTTTTGTCAGTTCCTCAGAAGTAGAAAAGTAAAAAACTGTTATTTCGAAACTTATGTGTTCGTTTGTTTTGGCAGTTTTTTCACGGTTTTTCCGTTATTTCTGTGGTTTACCCTAATTGATATATAATTAGGTGTCATACAAATATTTTGTTAAAACACTGCGAAAGGGCAGGCCAAATAACATTCATACCTGCATACATATGTATGTACATAATATATATTGAATTTTTTTGTTGTGAATTTATATTTATTCATATGTTTGTATGTGTTAAATGCTATCATAACCTTTACACTGCGACCACACGAGCAACATTTCGTGTCTTGATACAAGCAATAACGCCGGCAGAAACGCGTCGTCAATTGCCAATGTTCTTGCTTGTATATCTTGGTAGCGAACACGTACAAATCTTAAAACATTATAAACAGTGTTGTTTTCTTATGAGACAAAAATTTCAATCAAATAACAATTCAATTTGACAGCATGTGTTAAAAGATTATTGCTCGGCAATGTATTATAACAGTTGTTGCCGAATATGTGTTCTAACATATATTCATGTGGTCCACACGTTAATATCTAGTGTCGGCAATCAAATTTGACGGTTGCCACGGCAATAATTGCCAAACTTATTGCTCGTGTGGACGGGTAGTTAAGTACACATCCATCCATACGTACATACATACATACATAATTATATACACATCCCTTCGTGTATGCAAATGATAATTTTCAAACAATTTTTTCTAAATGCATACTTATACCCAAATTATATCTATATCAAGTATATGCAAGAGCCCAGCTGACTAAAATTTTTTTCAGTTTTTACATGAACGTATGTCAAAATTTGTTTACTTTTGTAGCGAGCCATATTTGTTTATTCGTTGAAAAAATAATTTTGTAAAATTGTGAAAAACATTATTAATTCAACAAAAGTAGCAAAAAAGAATTGTTGTGGAAAAGATTTTTGTGAAAAAGTGTATTGTTTAAGAAAAGTAATAAAAAGAAATTGTTTTAAAAAACTTCTATGCGAAAAGTATTTAAATTTTTGGAAATACATAATTGTGAACAAAATAAAATAAATGAAAATTTCTGACATAAGATATTAATTTTACACAAACAAAATGTACGGTGGATTTTGTAATTTTATGTTGTTGTACTCTTGCGACTACTTGATATAGATCAGTGATGTCAAATGTGACTGTGTTGGTGAGATCACTCTTATCTCTTACATTCCCAGCGGGAGAAATGTACGGTTGCGAGGCCTAACTAGTGGCCTTTTCTAAGAGTATCCTTTTATTTACCAATAATATCTTCTAATTTTATAAGTTGTAAAAAAGGGTTTCGAAAATTGCCAAGTGGTCAGATATTTAATTTTAAAATACTTCTCCATTTTTAAGCTGAACATTTGGTTAGTTTATATACAAGAGAAACAATTTTTACAAAAAGTCTTACTTATTAATTAATTTAAAAGCTACTTTAAGAAATTTTCGAAAAGATGTACCTACACACAGTGGATCCAACTTATTTCAAACCTCTTATATGTATTGTATATACATATATATTTATATAAATATATTATTTCTGTTTAGAGGCCTCAAAACAGGACTTGCGATACTTCCCGCTGAATGAGAGTGTTTTTCAGTAAACAATTATATTTTACGCTCTCAAAATAAAAGAGCGTAAGCGTACATGTGAGTTTTGCTTCCACAATTGTGTATGAGGCTGACATCACTGATATAGATATACTTTACTTATACCCAAGGTACATATATAAATACAAGGTATTCCCACTTGCTTTTATTAAATTTTAATAAGGATTTTTGAAGTTTATTTTTCTACATCATATTGAATATGACGTTGCCACATTATAAAAAATAATTTTCTTTATTTGGAAATTTTTAAATAAAATCTGTATATATACGTATATAAGTTTTTCCATTTGTCTAGCTATTTCGTTAATTAAATTGTATATAAATACTAAACATCATTCATTTATCTCTAACGTATTTAAATTTCAAGGTGACCAGTTCAGCAATTTCCAAACCACCATTATATTATATTATACCATGGTATTTAACTATTATTTTATCCCCTCTCTTTTCACATATTTCAGTGTATTACCTCATTTTCAATTTAAAGTTTAAATTTTAAACACACTGAACGCTCAAAATCTCATTGTGGATCGTTTTTACATATTGACGGAGAGAAAATTTTCCTTTTGATGTTTTGAAGATAATCATTTTGCAATATTTTGTTAAAATAATTTAATAAAAGCTATATAAAATGTAAAGAATATGTGACACGCAAAATAGAAAGGGACCTAAGGGTAAAAACCGGTTTTGTTCAGGAGAGCCATTTTAAAGATTTAAATACGTGTATCTTTGGTGTACCATCACCATCATAAAATGTGCATATCTCTGGGAGGGAACACTTTGGGGCATGGGATCGGTCTCATTCGATGCTCAGATATTGTCCACATCAAAAAAAAGTGAAAACTGATTTTTTTTACCCTTAGGTCCCTTTCTCTATGCGCTGTCACATATAGAAAACTACGAAAAATCGCAGTTTCTATCCATTTCCACAAGAAATAAAAAAAGCCATTGTGTTGCTTTGCATTGGGACAAAAACATTGAAGCCATTTTATATAGATCAATAAGACAATTTAACAAAAAATATGTTTATTCAAGATTTACGACAAGATTTTTATAATAAATTAATTGGCAAACGGATTTTAATTATTGCTAATTATGACATCGATGCAATTAAACATTTTAACAACTCAAATCAAAAGAAAACAAGTAAAAACGTTATATTCGACCGGGTCGAATCTTAAATACCCTCCAAATATTTAGTAAGTGAATTTGAAATGTTTAACTTGGTGGGACAGAGTTCCTTTATATAATACCGTACGTCAACGCCCACTAAAGGGGGCGGGGTTCAAAAATATACAATATCATGTTTTCCACAGACGAACGTATGGGCATTGCTAGACCGTCTTAGACTTCACCACAATTCTCTTTGGAGGCTATAAAAATTGTATTTTGGCGGGGTCGCTCTGGCAAGGGCTGTGGGGGAAACATTTCACCATTGTCATAAAACTCTAAAAATAAATGCTTGGGATGATTATATACAAAATTACAATTTCTTTTTTTTTATAGGGCATTTAGAGGGCAAAGAGGGAGAGGGGGTAGGGCATAAACAGATACACTTAAAACTGTAAACATAAATGCTTGGGATGATTATACACAAAATAAAAAAATATATGTATATTTATTTTTAATAGGGTCATTTAACGGGCAAAGGGGGAGGAGCGGGTAGGGCAGAAATCGGCAGTCATAAAACTCTAAAGATAAATGCTTGGGATGATTATATACAAAATTTAAAAAATTTTTTTTTTTTGGTAGGGTCATTTAGGGGGCAAAGGAAGAAGGGGGGGGGGCGGGTAGGGCAGAAATCGGCAGTCATAAAACTCTAAAGATAAATGCTTGGGATGATTATATACAAAATTTAAAAAAAAAAATTTTTTTTGGTAGGGTCATTTAGGGGGCAAAGGAAGAAGGGGGGAGGGGGTAGGGCAGAAATCGGCAGTTATAAAACTCCAAAGATAAATGCTTGGGATGATTATATACAAAATTAAAAAAAAAAAATTTTTTTGGTAGGGTCATTTTGGTGGCAAAGGAAGAGGGGGGGGGGGGGGTAGGGCAGAAATCGGCAGTCATAAAACTCTAAAGATAAATGTTTGGGATGATTATATACAACATTTAAAAAAAAAAATTTTTTTTGGTAGGGTCATTTAGGGGCAAAGGAAGAGGGGGGGAGGTAGGGCAGAAATCGGCAGTCATAAAACTCTAAAGATAAATGCTTGGGATGATTAAATACAAAATTTAAAAAAAAATTTTTTTTTTTGGTAGGGTCATTTAGGGGGCGAAGGGGAAGGAGGGGGTAGGGCAGAGTAGTACCAGGTTTCGTTTCAGCTTCGTCATTAAAGCTTAAAAGTGATATTTTTAAGGAATGTAGGCTTAAGTAAAACAATTTGTTAAATTTTTATGCTATTTTTGCCTATAATAACGCCCACTGGGCGGGGTCAAAAAATATTTTTATTTTATTTAATGGCTCCAAGTTTAAGGCGTTGGACCGTATTTGACATAAAAATATATCATTTGCTTAACAAAATAACCAAAAAACTTTAAAAATTATGTTGTTTTTTCTGGGTTGGTTTAGTTCTTCTTAGGGGAACTTTTTTCCCCCTTGCCCGATTTAGCCCATCTTCGAACTTAACCTGCTCTAAGTTTTAAAATATATTTATGCCAAATTTCAGGAGTCTAGCTCTTTTCGTTTGGACTGTATCGTGATTTCCACAGACGGACGGACGGACATGCTCAGTTCGTCTTAGATTTCATCACTGATCAAGAATATATATACTTTATGGGGTCTGAGATGGATATTTCGATGCGTTACAAACGGAATGACAAAGTGAATATACCCTCCAAATTCTTTTTTGGAGGGTATAAAAACGGGTAACTTAAGATCATATGGTAACTTAATTTTTATGGGAATGTCAGAATCCTTAAAGTTGTCAGAAAATTATTGTAAATTTAGTAACTCACAGTGGAAGTACCTTGTTTTATTATACCATGCTTATACCTCTATCACTCAACAATTCCGATTCATACAATTTTTGGTATAGGGGATGAAAACAGCAAAATAATATACACGTATTTTTATTTTGTTTTTTATTATTTGGAGAGAAAATTAGATAAAAAGGGTTTGCTGCTTTTAGGCAACATTGCGGTTACTGGTTTGAAAATTACACAAAAGCAGTTTGTTGCTTTTAGGCAACACTGAGGTTAGTGGTCGACAATTATATAATTATGAAATTCTCGAAAACAATTTTTGGTTTTTGTGTAACATAAGGCTACTCCACTCTTTTCACATACATTATGTGTAAATCCGATACACTTTGGAAGCTTGCATCTGATTTTCTTGTCAGACCATTGCGGCCAGTGCCCAATCTGGTCTTGTCGGAATGCTTTCGGGAGTACATGCTGAGCAGGACTTTTGTGCTTTTTAATATCAATATCGCTTTGCAACGACCGCCGACCAGAAAAGCAAGCCTTTGTTCCCATTTTGCAAAGGGTTACAGCAACCTGCTGACGATTAGGGCTTTGATGACAATCCTTTGTATTCATCAACTCTTTTTTTAAATAATCCATGAGTTAGCCACGGTTATATCTAAGTAGTAATAACAAGTTCTCATGGGCCATCCTTTGCTTCGCAAACGTATTTTGTATAAACCCATGATTCTGTCAAGGAGGTCAACGCCACCCATGTGACGGTTGTATAATATAAGGCCGCTTTATTTAATATACTTTTTATTTTCCTTGTCCCATCTTCGAGCATCAGTCCCAGGGTCTTGTCCAGCAAAGGTGGAAGCTAGATTAACAATTCCATTTACGTCAGCTACGTATTCTTCGGAATAGCCTCGTTCTTTTTTTTAATATCTTTCTCTGACGACAACTTACAATCTGGTATTCTATTTCTTCTAATAGTACCAAGACTGAGAATACCTTCTTTGGCCAGATATTCCATTAGGCGCAGAGATGTAAAATAGTTGTCAAAATATAATTTATAGTTTTGATTCCTCGGAATCATACGGGCTAGCCTCATGACGACATTAAATGATGCACCTAAATTTGGCTCCTCTTGCAAAACGACATTTTCCTTTCCGGTTTCAATTTCTGTTTTAAAGGCAAATCCAATACAATACAAACACTTTATAACTCCACTTATGTGGTTTGTTAGGATTATATCTCTTCAAAGTATTCCGCGCTTTTGTGGAGCACATTTGCTCGTCCACACAAAGGTGCTCCTCCATTGGGATTTTACTAAACGCCTCATTTAATAAGTCCACCACTGGCCGTATTTTGTACAGCCGATCACAATCAGGATTACTCCTGGGAAGATCTTTGGAATTGTCATTGAAGTGCAAATTTTGTTGAATTTTTTCAAATTTGTTTACGGTCATGGTTTCTTGTATTATAGGAGTACCTAGTACAGGAGTCCAGTGGTTGGTAACTCTTGGAAGTTGGACTAGAGACAAAAGATATGCCACACCTATAAATTGCCTGACATCCTCTTCATTTATCTGAAAGGCGTTATTAGGGTCTTTCTGCACTTGATATGAATTGCTCTCCTCAGCAATTTTCGTAATGAGTTTATTTGTAAATAGGTGAAAAAAAAACTTCGGGAGTTTCTAGTTAAAGAAGATCAGGACCTAGTACCTTGTTTCCCTTAAAAGTGAGCTGCTCTGAATTCAACTCAAGATTCTTCTTTTTCCAGCGCAAATTTAATTTAGATGGCTTCTCCTTAGTATTCTTTCTTGGGTTCTTGGAAGTTTGAGAGTTGTTTTCAGGTGACGGTGCGGATTCAGCGCCACAGGATGGACTTTCATCAATACTTTCTAGAGTTTCTATTATACTATCAACATCAATTTCTATGTCAGGTGCCTCATCTTCAAGGGATTCTAAGTCAGAAATAAAATCAGGATGGCAATGCTGTCGTCGTCAAAATCTAAGCCATCTTCACTATCTAAAAGACCATTTAGAGTAGCAGTGAGATTTTCGTCACTAAGTGGGCGCTTACGAGACATCCTGTAATATAGAAACAAGTAATAATCAAAATGAAACATAAAAATAACCGACAATCAGTAGAAGCAACAGGCTCTATTTTCCAAAAAACACACAACAAATCTTTAAATTTATCCAAAAATACTGCTTCACAATAAAAATCAAATATATATGTCTCCTATTTATAAAGATAATACACAAAACACAAGCAGAACACTTAACTTTTACATTTTGAAATCGCAGCAAATGTATGCTGTCCACAAAAGCCAACGGTCAAAAACTAGTATACATTTTCAGAAAGTGCTGTCAATAAATTGTTTTTTTTTTGTTTACGTTTGTTAGATTAGTTTGTAAACTACCGGCTACATTCAGCAATTATGTTAAAAATATATATTTATATTAATTTTGAGGTACCCCGACGGTTTGTTGCCTACAGTCTACACTATGCTACAGAGGGTTATAATCTAAAATATATTTCAATTAATAATAACCTTTTCAACCTAATCTAACCCTTTTCAACATTTTCAATAATAACAAGTGAGTTAATAATTTAATTCAACAAGACATTCAATTTTTTAAATAACCGTTATTTTAACATTTTTCAAAAAGTATTTATTTATTCATCAATAACTATCTTGTCCCCTTCAAAGTAATCCCCCTCAGATCTAATACACTTATGCCAGCGTTTTTTCCAATCCTGGAAACATTTCTGAAACGCGCTTTTTGGTACCGCCAACAGCTCCTGTTTCGATTTTTCTTTTATCTCTTCAATGGTAGAAAAACGATTTCCTTTCATCGGTGTCGTCAGTTTTGGGAAGAGGAAAAAGTCTGCGGGGGCCAAGTCCGGTGAATACGGTGGTTGAGGCATGATAACGGTTTTGTTTTTGGCCAAAAAGTCACGCACAAGCATGATTGTGTGAGCAGGTGCGTTATCATGGTGCAAAATCCATTTTTTCCACAATTCTGTGCGTTTTTGACGCATTGCTTCCCACAAACGGCGCATAACTTCAAGGTAGTGTTCCCTATTGACCGCACGACCTTGTGGCAAGAATTCATTAAGCACCACGCTATTGCAGTCGAAAAAAACAGTGAGCAAAACCTTCACATTTGACCGAACTTGACGAGCTCTTTTCGGTCTTGACTCTTCTGGACGCTTCCACTGGGATGATTGCGCTTTGGTTTCAATGTCACAGCCATACACCCATGATTCGTCACCAGTTATGATCTTTTTGAGGATGTCCATGCGACGTTGATTTTGCTCAAATTTTAGCAATATTAGAATAATCTTCGCTGCCGCACATTTCATGCCTAAAACATCCGTAAAAATTGCTTGGCATGAGTCGAACGATATGCCAACATTATCAACAACCTCTTTGATAGTGATTTGACGATTATCCAAAATCATTTCCCTCACTGCTTCAATGTTTTCATCGGTTGTTGACGTACTCGGGCGACCAGGACGAGCATCGTCATTGAGATCTTCTCGACCTTCCTTAAACCGGTTATACCACAATTGAACTTGTGTTCTGCAAATACTAGGTTTCTTTGATCCATTTTGTCGAATAGTAAAATATCGAAGAGCACACCAAAACACGACTAACCTTTTTATCTGTCAAAACAAACTGACAATCCGAAATGGCTGATAAATATAACAGACATGTGTACCAACATACATAACAGAAAAAAAAATACGATAATCGAACATACGTAACTCACGAAATTTAAAAATAATAGTTATTTTTTATCAGACCTCTTATGTATATACAGTACTTTTCGCTTATAGTCCATTCCGCTTAAAGGCCAAAAACGGATATCAGCCAAAACGTTCGTATTCATTTGGAGGTTTCTTTTAATTTCATACAAATTATTTGTTCTAAAGTACACTTCGCTTGTATTCCATTTTCGCTTGAAGTCCACGTTTTGTTAGCATGCGTAACTAATATTGTATAGAAAAAACTTGCGTATAGTCCACTTTGTTTTTTTAATTGTATATTTTATGGGTCAAAGTTAACACGTTGGACCTTCTTTGACATAAAAATATATCATATGCTTAACAAAATTACGAAAAAAAACTTTAATAATTATGTTGTATTTTTGAGGCTGGTTTAGTTTTTCTTAGGGGAACTTTTTTCCCTCTTGCCCGATTTATCCCATTTCCGAACTTCACTTGTGCTATCCTTCAGGATATATTTATACAAAATTTCAATAGTCTGGCTGTTTTCGTTTGGACTGAATTGTCATTTCCATAGACGGACGGACATGCTCAGATCGTCTTAGATTTCATCACTGATCAAGAATATATATGTATATATTTTATGGGGTCTCAGATAAAGTGAATATACCCTCCATATTCTATTTTGTAGGGAATAATAATAAATGTTTTTGTTTTAACTATTGATTTAAATTAAATCAATATTTGGTTGTTTTAAATAAACTTTTCTTTTGTTTAAAAAAGTGGAAGAAAATAATTTTATATAGTCCAAAATGGGGGTTAAGTCAGGAGTCACTTATAATCCATTAAGTGGCTTATAAAGAAAATCGGTTATAGTCCAAATTCGCTTATAGTCCACAAAAGTTGGGCAACTACAGTTGTGGACTAAAAGCGAAAAGTACTGTAATACTATAAATTTGTCCTATTACCAATGGACGATGAATCGTTTCAATGTATTAAACCCTGCGACTAAATTAGCGCATTCGACATGTAACCAAAATACCCAAACCAAAATTTTGCTATTATTCAACGTATCATTATTCTACGTTATAAAATTACACGTGTTCTTACTTTATTCATTTCCTTAAATACATTTTTTTTATTCATGAACATTCCAACGCTGTAGAATTTTTTATTCGCGATTATTTTTAAATTAAATTCTGTTATTCATGTATATTAAACGCTGTAAAAATTTTTGTTCATGAATATATTCAACTTAAATTCTGTTATTCATGTACATCCAGCTTGATCGAATTTATTTACTATTCTTTTTTGAGTGGTAATGCAAAATAAAATTTAATGCTCTCATCATATGTGTATAAACAGAAATTCTTGGTTATGTTTACATTCATGTATATAAATCATAGATGA
The DNA here is from genome assembly GCA_951800035.1 of Linnaemya tessellans. NCBI lineage: Eukaryota > Metazoa > Arthropoda > Insecta > Diptera > Tachinidae > Linnaemya > Linnaemya tessellans. The sequence goes on along the minus strand of OX637534.1, from coordinate 37,155,396 downwards.
TCAAGCTTCTCTTGCCCTATAACGCCTTATAGGAAAGCGAGAAAAAAACAAATTCTGCTTGCGCAGCAAACAAATATGTATACTTAAGAAAAAAAATTTGTTTCTCTCGCTCTCCTTAGGTTTCGGCTTCTCTTTAGCATACTGCAGGGATGGATAACAAGTACTTTTCAATTTTATCTATATTTTGAGTTGAAGGGCTTGTTGCTACTATTCGTATGTTTTGCATTTATAATTGTATTTATTGTATATAACACAATATTTTTATTTATTAGCATCTGACTGATGAAAATTTTATTTATTTTGTAAACTCGTTTATAATAAATGTCTATTTTAAATAAATATATATATTAGCTCATCCAGATCTATATGGCCTGGGTACTCATATGTTCTTGCGTGCTTTGCTTAGAACTATTTTCAGGGTAGAAAATGGTGTTTCACAACTATATGTGGTACCAAACATTGAATACAATTTATAGATTTCTGTTTTCAGTTTCTTTGATAAACAGAAAGTAATTCCAGAACATTTCCATCTCTGTTAAAAGTAAGCAGAGGTTTTTCTCTGCGCCACACACAAGCGGAACTGTGTTTATGCGGTAGTGCACATCACTGATATAAATAAAAATACTCTCATACAAGAACGAATAAAGCAAAATATTGTCATACACTAATAGAACACATTACAAAAAATATAACTATTCTTGCTCACGAATATGAGTGATAAATGAATGAATATTTGAAACCCTGAATAGAACACGAGACTATGAATCGGAGGGTCCTGAGTTCAATCCCGCGCTGAGTCATGAAATATTGTGTTGAATTCTTCTGATCAGCAATTAGTGCATGGTTGTGTTCGTTGTTGTCGGCCTGTTTCAGTGATGAAGGCATAGAACTGGTCACTGATCATAATTGGTAGCGACTGACACTATCATGTACTAAAAACGCAGAGTAACAGCACCCTCCTTCGTCGGTCATGTAGCAAAAAATTCGCTGGCGAATTAAAAAAGTTGAAATAGCTACAAAAAATTCTCTATCTTCTAATCATTCTTCATCTGACCCCTCAAGACTATCCCCTCCTTTCTAGTTCCGGCGCAATGCACTGCATATATATGTAGGGGTCATCCCCTGAGTGCTGGACCAAGATTAAAAAAAAAAACCATATAGTACAAGCATAGTAACAGCACTCTCCTTCGTCGGCCTGAAAGAAAACAAGTAAAAACGTTATATTCGACCGGGTCGAATCTTAAATACCCTCCAAATATTTAGTAAGTGAATTTGAAATGTTTAACTTGGTGGGACAGAGTTCCTTTATATAATACCGTACGTCAACGCCCACTAAAGGGGGCGGGGTTCAAAAATATACAATATCATGTTTTCCACAGACGAACGTATGGGCATTGCTAGACCGTCTTAGACTTCACCACAATTCTCTTTGGAGGCTATAAAAACTGTATTTTGGCGGGGTCGCTCTGGCAAGGGCTGTGGGGGAAACATTTCACCATTGTCATAAAACTCTAAAAATAAATGCTTGGGATGATTATATACAAAATTACAATTTCTTTTTTTTTATAGGGTCATTTAGAGGGCAAAGGGGGAGAGGGGGTAGGGCATAAACAAATACACTTAAAACTGTAAACATAAATGCTTGGGATGATTATACAAAAAATAAAAAAATATGTATATTTATTTTTAATAGGGTCATTTAACGGGCAAAGGGGGAGGAGCGGGTAGGGCAGAAATCGGCAGTTATAAAACTCTAAAGATAAATGCTTGGGATGATTATATACAAAATTTAAAAAAAAAAATTTTTTTTGGTAGGGTCATTTTGGTGGCAAAGGAAGAGGGGGGGGGGGGGGGGTAGGGCAGAAATCGGCAGTCATAAAACTCTAAAGATAAATGTTTGGAATGATTATATACAACATTTAAAAAAAAAAAATTTTTTGGTAGGGTCATTTAGGGGCAAAGGAAGAGGGGGGGGGGGGAGGTAGGGCAGAAATCGGCAGTCATAAAACTCTAAAGATAAATGCTTGGGATGATTAAATACAAAATTTAAAAAAAATTTTTTTTTTGTTAGGGGGCGAAGGGGAAGGAGGGGGTAGGGCAGAGTAGTACCAGGTTTCGTTTCAGCTTCGTCATTAAAGCTTAAAAGTGATATTTTTAAGGAATGTAGGCTTAAGTAAAACAATTTGTTAAATTTTTATGCTATTTTTGCCTATAATAACGCCCACTGAAGTGGGCGGGGTCAAAAAATATTTTTATTTTATTTAATGGCTCCAAGTTTAAGGCGTTGGACCGTATTTGACATAAAAATATATCATTTGCTTAACAAAATAACCAAAAAACTTTAAAAATTATGTTGTTTTTTTCTGGGTTGGTTTAGTTCTTCTTAGGGTAACTTTTTTCCCCCTTGCCCGATTTAGCCCATCTTCGAACTTAACCTGCTCTAAGTTTTAAAATATATTTATGCCAAATTTCAGGAGTCTAGCTCTTTTCGTTTGGACTGTATCGTGATTTCCACAGACGGACGGACGGACATGCTCAGTTCGTCTTAGATTTCATCACTGATCAAGAATATATATACTTTATGGGGTCTGAGATGGATATTTCGATGCGTTACAAACGGAATGACAAAGTGAATATAGCCGCTGTAATAGAAGCGAAGAAGACTGATTTTTTTAGATCTGAATTAATGTTAGGCTATGGATGTCATAGCAGCACTAGTCAGCTAGTACATTTATTCCTTTAAAGCAAAACTGGCCAAGCCCTATGCGCTCGGTGCTCATTTGTTTTTGTAAAAGCTCTCAGCTATAAGCTGTGTGTTTTAATACTCGCATACAGAACCAGCAATACGAAATCCACGAAGAATTTTGTCTTATTATACCCTTCACAAAAAAGTGAAAGGGTATATCTAGGTTTGTCATTCCATGTGTAATTTCTTCGATATTCACATGGGACCCCCTAAAGTGTATATGTATATTCTGGATCCTTATGAATAGTGATGACGATTGATCGATGTTCGTATGTCTGTACGTGAAAACGGCTTTCCCAAGCCCACAGAGGAGCTAGAGACTTCGTTCTTGAACCGTTGGATTGGAAATGAAATTAAATAGAGAGGTATTGAAATTCAAAAATCTGAAGTACGGTTCCAGAGCTGGGAAGCTGACACCTATTTCCCGACGCAAAATTAATACCAAAAACCAATTATTTTTTTGGTTGTTTGTAATTTAAACCTATTTCATGCTTTGGGAAGCCTCCATGGTATATTAAAAACTAAAAAAATTAAAAGCTTTTTTTTTGGCGCATGAAGTATTTTGTAGTACATATAATAACTAAACTGTTTTAAAATTTTAAGTTTTTTTTAAATAAAACCGCTTTAGACATCATTAAGACTTTCATTGGTAAAAAAATATTAGAATTTCGCTTCCAGGGTGGGAAATTGAAAATATTTTTTATACTTAAAAGTAACCAAAAAGGCAACTGATGCTTTTTTTGCTATTTTATAATTTAGGAAGAACAAAATTGGTGTTAATAATTAAAACAAAAAAATCAAAATTTCGAATCCAGGGTTGTACAAGTGCAATATTTTGTTGTACATAAAAGTGACCAAAATGGTTAAAAATTTAAAATTTTTCTAAAATAAAACTACTTTATACCTCAAGAAGAGTTGCACTGATTAAAAAATTAAATTTCGCTTTCAGGGTTGGGAAAATGATTTTTTTTTTGTATAATTTTGTAGTACATGTAATAATCAAAATGATTACAAATTTTGAGTTTTTCTTAAATAAAACCACTTTATACCTCATGAAGATTTGCATTGATAAAAAAGCAAAAAAAATTAAAATTTCAGTTCCAGGGTTGGGAAATTTAAAGTTTTTTTTTAGTACATGCAGTATTTTGTAGTACATGAAAGTGACCAAAATGGTTACAAATTTTAAATTACCATATAATTTGCTATTTATATTTATGATAAATTATACCTACTTTATATATCAGGAAGAAATAAATTGGTATTGAAAACCAAAAATCTAAGAGACGATTCTATGGTTGGACAATTGGAACTTTTTTGTGTACGTGAAACGGATTTTTTCTTTTTGTTTGTAAATTAAACATATTTAATATATTTGAAAGACGTTCAGAGGTATTAGAAATAAGAAGAGTCAAACATTTAGCTTCTTAGCCAAAAAATTTAAACGTTTCCTTTAATATAAAAGTAACCGATAACATCATTTTGTTTTTTATTAATTAATTATTTCTGTTTTAGCAAGAAAGAAAGAATTACATCTGTGAAGGGTATTTAAGAAGCATGTGGAAAGCAACAACACTTTCGTAAGGTTTGCTGGTTAACATTGACGACAGCGATCATCAGTGAAGATTTTGTTTTTGTTTAGCGTATGATATCGCTTTGTATGTATTTGTGTTTACAACAGGAATTATTTAATAAAAATTCGTTTTTCTTTCAATGGATTGGTGTTTAGTCTTCCATAAGGATCTTTTGGGCACATTTGCTTCAAAGTTACAGCTCTTATCACTAACGCCAATTTGGAACAACCACTCACCACAGTCTGTAAGATGAAGTACATATAGGAGACAAAACAGTTGCCCCCTTTACTGATCAATTTGGTAAAGGGTTTTACAATATGCAGTCATAAAAATTTGAATATGTGAGAAAATTGGATTGTAAATAAAATAAGTGTATTTTGTGACATACCGTGAAACAATGCAAAAGTAATGGTAAAGATATATAGATCCTATTGTCAGTTATCGTGGAGAGCATACAATAATGTACACTTGACAAATTGCTTGTTTGAAACTTTCAAAACCATAGCGAACAAAATGAAAAATAATCGCTCATATATTTTGTTCGTATTAAAAGATAGGGTCTTGAACTTACACTAAATAAATTGTACGTGAAACTTTTTTTGCCTATTTTAATTGGACAGTTTACCCGAGGCATTTAAACAAAGGGTGTGAACAATTTTTTATTGTTCACACTCTTTGTTTATCGGTCCAGTCGTTCGTTGATCTTCGATACAGAAAGAAGTGGGCGTAAAATTGGGCGTGCTGAATTTTTTTTCTGGGTTATGGGCTCTCAAGTTTTGCGATTACCAACGAACAAGTGGGTATAGTCGAAAATTGGCTATAAACTTAAATTGGATTGCTACGAATACTTCACAGAAATATCAGATAAATCGATCCAACCGTTTTTAGGTTTCAGATATTTTTAAAAACAATTCTTTCAGCAAACATGTTATAGTGAATATTTGATACAACAAATTTTCGAAATCGATACAGCCGTTGGCAAAGTAGGCATGGTCAAAACTTTTTCCTTAAAAAACTAAGTTGGGTTATGACAAATATTTGACTATAAAAATTTGCCAAATGGTTGCTGCTGTTATTAAGTGATGGAATGACCAATGAACGACTTTTGATTTATATATATATATATATATATATATATATATATATGTATATATATATATATATATATATATATGTATATATATATATATATATATATATATATACATAAATATATATATATATATATATATATATATATATATTTATATATATATATATATATATATATATATGTATATATATATATATATATATATATATATATATTTATATATATATATATATATATATATATATATATTTATATAAAAATATATATACATATATATATATATATATATATATATATATATATATATATATATATATACGAGTATATATATATATATATTGTAGTGTACACATACTTATGCACCACCCTTTTAACACAATACAAAAACACATTTCATAATAATATTGTTCATATTAAATTACAACATAACTACGTCAATGAACTTGGCACATTTTAAATACAACTTGACCATGAACACAAAAATGCTTAGTTGCAATTTGGTTTCAAAAAGTTCTTCCAACACCATGAAGTTCATTGACGTACACAAAGTCGTAAAAATACTTAGTTGCCACATTTAGATATTTTTTGGCAAATTTTATTCCATTATGCAAAATCAATACAAGAATTGATTTTGATTCAATTATGCTGAACAGACATAAGTTTAGTATATAAGCGCAGAAATAAGTTTAATAAAATCAGAATTAGTCTTAACACAAAGCAAACAAGTGTTTTATTAATTCTCGAAATAAAACGGCGTGCGAACGCTGGACCAAAGCGGCAGAAGTGCTAAGAAATACTTATCCCCTTTTTTAAACCTTAAACGATATTTTTAACATACACTACATATTATTAAAATACACTACATGGCGATCCTGCCAAACATTTAAACTAATGCTAAATTTACCGCAAAATATATATTGTTTTAAATACTTCGAATGTCAAGTCAAGAGGAGATTGACAATATTTTCAAAAAATGGGAGGAGTTACTGGTGCCAGAAGAATATGTGCCCAGAAACACTAACGAATCTCCACCACCACAAGAATACATACCAACACCATTAACGGCAGGTCCAAAGCCTATAACTTTGGAACAATACAAAAAGAGGCAACAAATCTATAAAAATCAACTGCAGCAATTTAGACTGACAACAGCCCCAAAAAAGAAAAAGAAAGGAGGGAGGAAACATAGATTCCAACAAGCCTGCAAAGACCTGCAAAGAGTAATAAACATAAGTGAAGGCGCTCAAAAGAAAATCTTAATTGCGGAACTCAAAAATTTAAAAGACGAAGGCTGGAAAACAACTTAATGAACCAACTACATACATTTGAAGTAACAGAAGAAGACAAAAAATATTTAATTTTGGAAGAAATTAAAATGGGTATAGCAGACGCAAACGTCGAAGGACAGGCCAATGCCTACGCCATAAATGACAACAAGATCGCAATAAGCCAAGACATCGTAATAATTTTTTTAGTAGTTTTTATTTTAATAGCATTATGGCATTTTGCAAAACAATATGTGAAAAAACAAATTGTACGGACTAATGTCCAAAATGTTTAATAGACAACTATGTAAGAAATTTGGCAAATTAGCAGGATATCTACCTAAAACTTTAAGAGAAAAGAAAATTGAGGAATTTAAAAAATTAAAATTAACAGCAATTGAACTGTTAACGGTACATAAAGGAGAAGAATTGAAACTTTCATCAGAAATTGAAAATTCTATAATCATGTCGAATTTCGATAGCAAAAAAGCTTCTGATACAATTCCAGTCTTTGACGGAAAAGCAAAACATCTTAATATATTTTTTTCAATGATTGAAATTGTCTACTCTGAACTTAATGATCAAGGGAAGAAAAATCTAATTAAATATATTGTAGCAATAAAATTAACAGATAAAGTCAGAGACATTTTAATGATAGAAAATATACCCGAAACTTTTGAACAACTAAAAACATGCCTTACCAGAAATTTTAGAACAACTACAACAGCTAGTAGCATACATTTCGCATTAAAAAATACCAGACAAAAAGGCAATGTACTAAATTACAAAGAAAAAATTAGCACACTAATTGCAGAATTGACATTAATACAAATATCTGAATTAGGAGAAAGTCCAAACGAAGTAGCTCGCTCTACGATTAGTGCTTTGAATGAAAAATTAGCATTGGAAACTTTTCAAGAAGGTTTATACAGTGACATAAGAACCGCTGTGATAGCAGCTCAGCCTAAAACAATATCACAAGCTTATGACATTGCAAGTGCACAAGAAAGGTCATTAGAACTATCCGATACATTTAAAACTTTGCGAATAAATAACAATACAAGAGGTAGTTATAATGGTACAAACGCGAATAATTCAGGATTTAGGAACACTAAAAGAAATAATCCAAACTTTAGATATATACCAAACAGAAACAGAATAAATTATAAGACCACTCATTGCTCTATTTTCACATAAAAATCCATCCTCCAAATTAACTAGAATTAGACTAGAACTATCAGACTATGACTTTGATATTGTATACAAAAAAGGTTCAAATAATACAAACGCAGATGCATTATCAAGAATTGAAATAAATTCGCAAATATTAAAAGACATGATTCCAATCTATATTGATGAAAAAGAAAAGAAAACATTGGCAATAACGCGCGGAATGGTTAACCAAAATAAGAACAAAATATTAGAGAAAAATAAAGAAAAGAACGGCATATCTCCAAAAGAGACTGATCACCTCCGTATGTGGGAATGCACGTCAATTAATGATATTAAGAAGCTTCAAAGAATAAAATTTATATATGATAAAAAGCTGCAGCACGAATTAAAAGATATGAAAGATAAAGAAACCAATGCATTGAATAAAAATATTACAAGTATAATATGTAATAAAAGCGAAAATCCTATGTTTTCCGAAACATTTATGGAGAAACTTTTATTAAAATTAAAGAATTTAAAAATTAAAAAGTACGTACTATATAATAATGATGAAATATTTAAATATATAACGGCCGAGAAATTGAAAAAAGAATATAATAATCTGCAGAATAACGAAATTGAAATAATAATTTATAAAATGCCAAAGAGAATAAATGAGAATATAAAACAGTATAGATTGATTGAAGAATTCCACAATAAACCATATAGTGGACATTTCGGAATTAGAAAAACTATTTCCAAATTAAAACAAAGATACATATGGAAAAATATGAACAGAATGGTAAAAAATTACATAAAAACTTGCGATTCATGTCAGAAAAAATAAACAATATAAACATACAAAAGAACCTTTTACTATTACAGACACACCTACACAGAGTTTCGACACAGTAGTAGTAGACACAGTAGGTCCTCTGCGACCATCGGACAATTATAGATATATACTTACAATGCAATGCGAATTAACAAAATATGTGATAGCGTACCCTATAGTAACAAAAGATGCAAAGTCAGTAGCTAAAACTTTAGTAGAACAAGTAGTTCTAAAGTATGGACTATTTAACATTTTAAAAACTGATAAAGGTACAGAATTTACAAATGAATTAATGAAAGAGATTTGTGATTTATTAAAAATAAACCAACATTTGTCAACCCCGTACCACCACGAGACTCTAGGTACCGTAGAACGAAACCATAAAGTTCTAAACGAGTACTTTATAAATTTTGTGGAAGATACAAATTGGCACGAATGGATACCATACTTTACGTTTGCCTTTAACACAACACCCAATAGTGACACAGACTATTCACCATTTGAATTGGTATTTGGAAAACTACCTCGACTACCAAATGATGAATTCAGAAAGCATGAAAAACTTTACGATCTTGATAATTATACAAATGAATTGAAAGCTAGACTTAATTACTCACTAAAAAAAACAAGAGATATAATTTTAGAAGTTAATATGAAAAGAAAATTAAAGTCAGTTAATAAGCAGAATAGCATAGACATTAAAATAGGAGATTTAGTATTGGTTAAAGTAGTAAATAGGAGAAAAAATGAACCACCTTACAAAGGTCCATACAAGATATTAGATATAAAAGAGGTAAATGTACTAATAGAAATTGAAAATAATAAAGAAAAATTAATACATAAAAATTTATTAAAAAAATATATATCCACTAACCACATAAGAATAAAAGAAAATTAATATTAAGACCTCAATCTCTTACTTTATACTTACATTTAAGCCAACACAAAATTTATTAAAATATAATGTAAAAATTACTAAACAAGTTTTATCTAAAATTTAAATTTAACAAAAAAAAAATGTCTATTTTTAATAAAACCCAAATCTGAAAGGGTAAGGGTGTAGTGTACACATACTTATGCACCACCCTTTTAACACAATACAAAAACACATTTCATAATAATATTGTTCATATTAAATTACAACATAACTACGTCAATGAACTTGGCACATTTTAAATACAACTTGACCATGAACACAAAAATGCTTAGTTGCAATTTGGTTTCAAAAAGTTCTTCCAACACCATGAAGTTCATTGACGTACACAAAGTCGTAAAAATACTTAGTTGCCACATTTAGATATTTTTTGGCAAATTTTATTCCATTATGCAAAATCAATACAAGAATTGATTTTGATTCAATTATGCTGAACAGACATAAGTTTAGTATATAAGCGCAGAAATAAGTTTAATAAAATCAGAATTAGTCTTAACACAAAGCAAACAAGTGTTTTATTAATTCTCGAAATAAAACGGCGTGCGAACGCTGGACCAAAGCGGCAGAAGTGCTAAGAAATACTTATCCCCTTTTTTAAACCTTAAACGATATTTTTAACATACACTACATATTATTAAAATACACTACAATATGTATATACGAGTATATATATATATATATACATAAATATATATATATATATATATATATATATATATATATATATGTATATATGTATATATATATATATATTGTTGCGGGATTGGCAGCAGCCGATAGTTTTGTCTGGTGGCTTGTTGATCAATTTGTTAATTGGTTTGGTCAGGTTTTATAGATGCAATTTGTGCTTTAGATGTTTGTACTGCGAATGGTGGATATAAAATGCGATTGCATATGGTAGTCGCGACCATCGATCCACACCATGCGATGTATTGTGATCCACACAGTGTCGTATTTAATAGTAGTTGACAACAGAACTGCCACCTATCAGCAGGTAGTAGAGGCTGAATAGTATGGGAATAAATTAATCCTTTTCCAACAAAAGTTCAAGGCCAAAGGGAAAGGGAGCATGACCTTTTTGTTACTGTAAGATTACGGTGGCCCGTTGAATTTTTTTTACTCGAACGTTGTTGGTAGGAAATTCTTGAGTCAGTTCGATGTTTAAATTTGAATTTTAAGTAGGGAATTGCATAGTGACAGTGAAACAGTGCAGACGTTGTACGGAATAATATAGATATATAAATATATAGTGGAAAATAAAGAAATATAAAAGAAAAAGGAGGAATAAATATATTGAAGCGTTGCAGATAGAAAAGCTGGGTAAGAAATATATAAAATCTACAGAAATATATAAAATCTACAGTGATATAAAATCTACAGTGACATAAAATCTACAGTGGCATAAAATCTACATTGGTATAAAATTTACATTGGCCTAATACCTACAATATAATATTTAAGGACGTTTGAGCCGAGTATATTAATATATCGAGGTGTCACAAAAATCTGTTGAAGTGGCATCTTGTTGTGGATTGCAACAAGGTGGGAAATATTTTTTTAGCCGAGACAAAGGTAACCAAGAATCTACCAGCTGGTAAGCTAGCAAAGCCAAGGCCAAAGCCAAAGAAAAGTAAGTCAAACCAACCTGTATTTTAAAAAAGGAAAACAAGCCCAGTGGGAAATATAGGCAGCGCGGTGAGAATAATTATATTTCGTTAGACCTAGGGAAAGTAAAAAAATTAATCATAAAAAAAAAAAAAAAAGGAAAACCCATAGGGAATTTTAAAGAAAGAAGATATAGGAATTTAGTATAAGTGCATATTATTTAAGTAATAAATTGTATAGGTATTTTTAAGTGTTAGTGTACATAAATTGTATTTTTGCGTAATTGTAAAAAAGGTCGTGCTAGCGCACAAGTAGGTGAAGTAACGTCTGGGTGCTAGGTAAATTGTGATTTTTCACTAATAGTTTTGTGTTGTCCTTTAGAGAGCTCTTTCAGGGATAGTTTAGATATCATTTGTCGTTTTTTTGTGTCAGCCTGATTTTTAGGCAGCTCTACGAGGGCAGTCCGACCTTTTAGGTAAATTTTTATTTATTTTTGTTATATATAATTTTTATTTTTTCGTTTGAGTGTTATATGTATATAAGATAAAATTCACTTTTGTGTATGAATTAAAATATATGAAAGTTTTTGTATAATAGTATATTAGAGAATTAGGATTTTTATAGAATAAAATAATAAATTGATAGTAATAAAATTTAGTTTTGAGGATAGTTCTTAGTTAGAGTTAAGAAAAAAATAGAAATGTATAGATATATATGGAAAATGTAAATAAATTTAAGAAAATATGAATCGTGAGTAGATAAATTAGGAGGGGATTGTTGTAGAAGGACGCAGTGATGGCAGAACGGATAAAGGGGTCCGCAAGATCGAGTTCGGGAGCGATTGCGGCCAAGGAAAGGTAAAGGGCTACCGGAGGTCAACATCCACCTCCCTATGATACGTTCAGTAGGGTTTTTGTGAAGTGAAACTGGAAGAATTTTCTTTTAATTGTGGCGTACCAAGGGTAGCAACAGGGTTGAGAACTACGCCCAGAGGAAACCGTAAGTAGCTAGTCAGGTCCACACAACCCACAGCAAAATGGTATGTAACAATATATATATATATATATATATATATATATATATATACATATATATATATATATATATATATATATATATATATATATATATGTATATCTATATATATATATTTTTTTTTTATTGAGGGGACATATGAAAGATGAGAAGAATTTTTTTGTAGCTTTTTCAACCTTTTTACTTCGCCGGCTAATTATTTTTCTACAGGACCGACGAAGGAGAGTGCTGTTACTCTGCTTTTGGTACATGATAGTGTCAGTCGTTGCCAATTATATTCAGTGGCCAGTGCTATGTCTTCATCACTGAAACAGGCTGAAAAAAAATCCAAAAATTGCACAAAAAATTCACCGAGGACACGTTTTTTTATGAAATATTTAATCTATATACATATATAAAAATGAATGTTTGTATGTCTGTTTGTCCTTTATAGAATAGTAAACCATGCATTTGATCATGTTATGATCTTTAGCAAAGTTGTTGCGCATGAGCCGACGGAGGTTTCTAAATTGGTGCGATTAATTTCCGATAGATGGCGCCACTGAAAATTAATTAAAATGTATTGAATCGTAAGCTATGCACTTGATCATGTTGCGATCTTTATCAAAGTGTTTGCGCATAAGCCGACGAAGGTTTCTAAGTTGGTTCGACTATATTCCGATAGATGGAGCCACTGAAAGTTAATAAAAATGTATTGAATCGTAAGCTATGCATATGATCATATATGATCTTTAGCAAAGTTGTTGCGCATGAGCCGAAGAAGGTTTCTAAGTTGGTATGACCAATTTTCGACAGGTGGCGCCACTGAAAATTATTCAAAATTTCTTAATCGTAAACTGCGCATTTGATCATGCTATGTTCTTTAGCAAAGCTGTTGCGCGTGAGCCGACTGAGGTTTCTAAGTTGGTGTAATAGATGGTGCCACTGAAAATTACTTAATATTAATTAAATAGTAAACTGCGCATTTGATCATGCAATGATCTTCAGCAAAGTTGTTGCGCATAAGCCGACGGAGGTTTCAAAGTTGGTGCGATTAATTTCTGAAAATTAGTTAAGATTTATTGAATCGTAAGCTATGCATTTGATCATATGATGATCTTAAACAAAGTTTTTGTATATGAGCCGACGGAGGTTTCTAAGTTGGTGCGACTAATTTTCGCCAGGTGTGGTTCAGCTTCATATGATTGGTGGCATTAAATAGAAGGAGACATCGTAGAGTCGTGAATTTTGGTATAGACTAATATTGTAAATACTGCAAATATGGAAGAAATCCGAGCACAACCACGCCTACTTCCCATATAACACAAAAGTTAAAAATCATTGTAGAGGCACAATTTTTTTTTGCTCATTGCAATTTTATGATAATAATAATGAATGGTAAAAAAATTAACAAAATCTGCCAACAGCCACGCCCACCTCTTACATAAAATGCAATATTATTCTTGTTAAAAAAGCTATACAGATTTAAATTTTAGTGTTTTTTATTAGATTAAAATATAAATAAAATACAACATTCATGTCCATATACGAGTATAGTGAAAATATCTGCAAATAAATCTAAGAAAATATAAAAAAAGTTAAAAAACAAAGTAATTCGTGTACCTTTATTAACATAACAAATTTTTTACTTCATCAGAAAATTCCAATATATCCTTCTTGGACTGTTTACGGTATGAATTTATGTATCGATCTGAAGATGCTAGTAGCATATGCATGATATCTTCATTTGTTGATATGCGATGAGCTTTTCTGGAGTGCCTTAGGCGATAACATCTGTAATCTTTATTTCGAGCTTCCATAGCTTCCTCCGACAACATGCCAAGTGGCAGTGTTGCTGCTGACACAACAATAAACTAATAACCTATAATCACAAAAACAAAGCAACTAATAATGACAGCAACGCATCGTAGTAAACAAGCAAAAAAAAAAAAAACAAAGTTGTTATGGCATCCGCAATAAAATGCTTGTGAAGGAAATTTTTCCTAACTTTTTTATACCGGAATTGCTTAAGAGCAAAAATGAGCAGCTGAATTTTTAATAAATCGTTAGCTGAGACTTCAAGCTTTAATGTGATATAAGTCTGGGGCTAGAGGAAGTTGGGGATCAATAGATACAAGCCCTAGAAGTTAGAGAAAATAAATAGTTTTGGACATTTTTAGTAGTAAAGAAATTTTTTTATTTTGACATATTTTTTATATGTGTATATATATATATATATATATATATATATATATATATATATATATATATATATATATATATATATATAATGTATAGCATCCAAATGTATATAAAAAAGCATTATGGTGTAATTATAAGAGTATTTTAGAAGCACGAAGCGATAGAAAGTAACATATATAATACGTTCATTTGAAGCTCATTCACTGAACTTAACTTTGAATGTCTCTGGACAAAAAAGTAATAAACATATAAACCTATATACATACATATACATATGCATATATATATATATATATATATATATATATATATATATATATATATACATATATATATAGGTATATATATATATATATATATATATATATATATATATATACCTATATATATATGTATATATATATATATATATATATATATATATATATACATATATATATAGGTATATATATATATATATATATATATATATATATATATATGGGTATTTCCACAGAAAGGTCTACCGCGGCCAAAAAATTATAAGTTATTAAACAATTATTTTTATCCACCATTATGAGAGAAAAATATTCAAATTTTGCTATTTTAAAGAATTTATACCTTAACTTAACATCCATAATGAGAAAAATGTTAGTAAAATTCAAAATAATATGTTACTTGCTTTTGATTACTTTTCATTGAATTTTTTCTTTAATGGTTAATTTTTTAAAACGCAGTTTTTACGATTGCACTAATTACAAAATAGTTTGCTTACAACAACAATAAACTAAAAAAAATGTGAAAAAAGCAAAGCGAAAGAAATCTAACTGTAATTTTTCAATTTGTTTTCCTTAATATTCTAATGTCACATGCGCACCTTAAAAACATAATTTTTAGTCATATCATCTGCGCTGTGGAACGGAATTCAATAAAAATTTAAAATTAAAGCAAGTTTTATATATAAAACTTAAAAAATAAACTACTTTGACCGAAGTTAAGAATAGACCCTTTCTATTTAATATTGAAGTTTGTCACGTAACGCAACTGGTCTAAGTTAAACTTTTTTCAAATTGCTGCTGCAAATATTTTTATAATCAGCAATAAATGCTTTTATGTAGATGGCCTCCGTTTCTGAAAAAAATTAAAAATAAAGATAAAAAATTTAGGGAAAAGTTGAAAGATTCCGTAAAATTGCAAGCGTATCGCTTAACAGCAAAAGAAGGATCACAAAAATATCGACAGCGGCAGTTAAAATTGTCTAAAACGAGCTTTAATGACGAAGCTGAGACGTAACCTTGTACTACTCTGCCCTACCGCCTCCTCCCCCGTTGCCCCCTAAATGACCGTATCAAAAAAAAATTTTAATTTTGTAAATTAAATTAACAATTTTAATTTTGTATATAATTATCCCAAACATTTATTTTTACAGTCTCTTCCACAGCCCTTGCCAGAGCGACCTCGCCAAAATACAGTTTTAATACCCTCCAAAAAGAATTGATCCCCATGAAGTATATATATTCTTGATCAGTGATGAAGTCTAAGACGGTCTAGCAATGCCCATACGTTCGTTTGTGGAAAACATGATATGGTCTATTTTTAACCCCGCCCCCTTTAGTGGGCGTTAACGTACGATATAATATAAAGCAACTCTGTCCCACCAAGTTAACCTTTTTAAATTTACTTACTAAATATTTCCCCAGCGTTAACGGAAAAATGGAAAGAAGTGCCGAGTATCTCAGGCATGCATGCGAAGAAGATTTACAAATAAAAGTAGCTCGAACTGCAATTTCGTCGAAGAGAAATATTTAATAAATAACTTTCTTTTACTATTTTTTTATTCTTATGTACCTTTTCAAACATTGACCTGAAGTTGAATTTTCATTTATTTTCGTTAAATTAAAACTTTAAAACCAAACTACATCAAAAATTATTCGACTTTATCATAAAGGAAAAAATGTCACATAACGCAATGTCACGTCACGCTTCATATTATGGCTTGTATCAATAAAACTAAACATAAAATCATCATGAAAACAGTTATGAAAATAAAGCTAAACTATCCCTTAATAATATCCAAATAAGTTACAAAAAAGTTCCTAGTTTATTTCGCTGGTTTTTGCACTTTAGTAAATGTAGAAAAAAACCACTTCTATTTTTTGTCACGTAACGCAACAGCTTTTGTTGACCTATATGTCAGGACACCGACTCTTATAGCACCCATTCTTTCCACTAAATAAAGAGCTCTAAAATTGCTTCCCAAAAACCCAAATGAAGAAAAAAATATTTGGACCTTAGTTTGATTTTCTTCATGTTGAATACGTGCGACTGTCACGTGCGCGATCATGGAAATACCCATATATATATATATATATATATATATATATATATATACTATATATATATATATATATATATATATATTATAATTTTTTTTTGGACGTAACGATAGCAACTATTAATAGTGACCCCACGACAACTTCACTAGCACCACCCTGGAACAGCCTTGACTTCGTCAGTGTGGGTAGTATTAGCTGATGGCTTCAGTGTATCTACCCTCGGATACCCCGACACCTCCACCAACGTCGGATTTGAGGCGCATTATATCATCCGCCAGGAGTAAAGGTAGGAATCAAGGCAGATTAAACAGGTACCCTCACTAGCGCAGCTGTCTATTGTTTACAAAGCAACTCATTGTCAAAAGTTTGTTTACAAGGTACACAAATTGTTTTTTTTAGTGAAAAATTGAAGCAAAATATTAAAGTTTTTAAAAATAGTGATATATTCAGAGTGTTTCGGCAGCAGCATCAAAAATATCTCAGTCAAAAGTTTGTTTGTGTGTTTCAAAGTGGATTTCACAATAAAAGAAACATCTTTGGACTTTAGTAAAGTAAAAACTGCCGCTTTTAGTCTACTACTGAAGCGCAAGCAATTGTTCTCAATGGGAAGCCACAACGCTCTCTTGGAGTTTGTATTAGATGGAACGCCTCAAATTAAAGAACATTTATTGCATTCTCGCAAAGAAGTTGATCGCCAATTGAAATTTATTTGTGAAAAGTTCATAAAAGATGCTCTTAACAATTTAGCAGCACCTCTTGTAACATTTCTGGAAAATGCACAGGCCGTTGTAAGTTCTTCAGCGCCGGCGGCCGCCAAGGAACATCAGCAACAACAAAGTAATAAAATAAACTATACACTGAGGCAAAGTTCATGAGCGAGTCCACAGCATATAAGCAGTGTTATACCTACAAGAGACCCAACGATTAATAAAAAACAAACTGCCGACGTTACAAAGATCGATGTGATTGTATTTAAGCAATATGGACGCCGAATTTATATTTTTGCGACCCATACAAGTTAGTTTTAAAAAATTTGCTAAATATCTTGACTTGATAATTAAACAATTCTTTTCTTTATATCCTCCAGAACAACATAATTCAGTCCGTTGTTAAATTAGAGCAATTACAAACCACTAATGGTTACAGCTCCGATGACATGCCCTTCCACCGAATAATATTATCTAGTGCCAGTATTTTAGCATTCGATGCGATGATAAACTTTTCTGCTGGCCAACGCAAAACAAATATATCATCAACAGATAACAACAGTAACTTGCCACAAGCTGCAACTACGAAAACCAGTGAAAACATTGGACAATAAAGTTAGTTTTGATGGCCCGGTGGAAAATCTGCCAGAAGTGTCGGAATCTTCAGGCAATAATAGTAGTGTTACATCGCCAACAGCACTATCGCCGGAACCTGCAGATGATAACACTGGGGAATGCACGCAATAGAATAACGATTTTTTACTTTAGTTATAAATATTCTTTATTGTTATTAAACTACGCAATAAAACATTATAAGTAACGTTACACAAATATGAAATGTCTTTTATAACTCGGTCTCGTCCAGTCTTCTTAGCTAATACCTGTTGAGAAAAACTAAATAGATGAATGTTACGTTCTAAGGCAGCTTAAATGCATATTTATACTTACCGTATAATCGCGGAGAGTCCAAACTACAGGTTCGTGCACTAAAAATCTAATATCTTTGGAATAAAATTTTGATTTCCGAAGAACTTTTTTGTGCTCGACTGCGATGTTTAGATTCTCTTAGATACACACCTTCTCCAGTGCACAAACGACTTGAGTCATTCAGATATAATTGAAGTTTACACAGAGCAGCCCTACGCGTAATATATTGAGTGGGTTCCCAGATTCATACTGGAAAATTATAACACTTTATTTTTTCGAAACATTTTTTGGTTTTAATATAAGTACCTTCTTTGGAGAACGCATTTTAATTCCTTTTAACTCGATATATCTTAAGCAAGGAAATCACGTATGGCCCAAGGCAGCTTAGACAGCCCACTTAAAAATTATGTATTTACCACCATTTAATTAAAATTCTCTAATTCTATATGTACATATATAGATCAAAAATGTATTTATTTATTATAAAAATTTAAAAAATATAATTCAAAACATGTAAATTTGTTTATATTATTTGTTTTAGGTGCCTTTTGGTTTTTGGTTTTTGTTTTGTTTTCAAGAAAATTACATTTCTTTTTGACAACTAGGCGCTTAATTTCTAGCAACAAAATACGTGTGGTTTTTGGTGTTGTTAATTGTTGTAGTTATGGGGGTACCTAGTAAAGCTGCCTTGGTAGGAATATCTTAATAGGCTGTGATGCCAACTCGCATCATCTCTCTTGGGGCAGCACTAATTGCAACAATAGAGGTGATGCGTTATTTGAATATTTAGTGGCAAATAACCTCTTCACAGTAAATAATGGGAATGAACCAACTTTCATTAATAGAATTAGGGAAGAGGTTATTGACATCACTATATGCTCAGAAAACTTAATTGATGAAATAAGCAATTGGCACGTGTCGGAAATGCATTCCTTCTCGGATCATCGCTATATTTTTATGACTTTAGACCATCCTGATCCTAACCCCATAACATTTAGGAATAGGGCCAAGACAGACTGGTCAAGATTTAGGTCTAGTTTACAAAACAAACTCGAGAACTATCCACCACCAGTAGATACTGTAGGGCGCATAGATTCAGAGATAGATAGACTAAGTACTGATATTAGGGAAATAGGCGAAACCCAAAAGAAAAACCCTGGATGACGGGTCAGCTTATAAATCTCAGAAGAGAAACCAGAAGGCTCTTCAATAGGGCCCGTAGGAAGGGACTCGATATATACTGGGAAGAATATAAAGGTAAACTTAACGTTTACAATAAAAAGGGATGCCAAACGCGAATCCTGGAAGCTTTTCTGCGAACAGGTAGACAGCGTTAGTGAGGCTTCCAAAATAAAGAAACTTCTGTCGAAAACCCACACTCAACCTGAGACACTTGTTGATTCGGAGGGCAGGATGGCAGAGACGATGGAGGAGTTAATAGGATTTCTTATGAAGTTATTAGGATTTCTTATGTACGGTGCAGGAGAACCGTCCGGAAGCGGTACACCCCCGGAAAAATATGGACAGTCCAAGGATAACAATAGATACTCGAATGGTATGTAGAGCGGTGAAGAGCTTTTTGCCCTATAAAGCAGCAGGGCCTGATGGCATTTTCCCGGCTCTTCTTCAGAGAAGTATGGACCTAATAGAGGACAGGTTGGCTAATATCTTCACAATCTGTCTTAGAAATGCATATACCCCACTGGCATGGAGGGAGGCTAGAGTTGTCTTCATTCCAAAACCGGGCAGGGCAAGCTATGCGGATCCGAGGGCTTACTGACCGATTAGCCTAACTTCATTCTTACTGAAGACATTGGAACGAATTGTGGATACAATGTTGAAGGAAAGGATACTGCACGATATACTGAAATTTAAACAACACGCTTATATTAAGGGCAGGTCTGTTGAGACGGCCCTACAAGAGGTTGTATATCATATAGAGAGAACCTTTGTTCTGGGTATGTACGCCATGACTGTATTTATCGATATAGAGGGGGCTTTCAATAATGTATGGACCTCGAGCATTATTGACTCGCTGCGCAACTTTGACTTGGACCAAAGATTGACTGGATGGATCAGTCATATGCTAAGGAACAGGAAGATAAGTTGCGAGGTTAACGACACAAGGGTAGGGGGGAATGTGTGTTGCGGAACGCCACAGGGGGGAATACTGTCTCCCTTGCTGTGGGTGGTAACCATAAATACCCTACTGAAGACATTATCCCAGGAAGGATTTGCTCCCGTCTGCTATGCAGACGATGTAGCGATACTGATAAGGGGAAACAATCCTAGGGTTCTTTGCGAAAGGGCAATAGAGGCCTTGAATTTAGCTTATAACTGGGCTACACAAAGGGGTCTCAATGTCAACCCAGAGAAGACAGAAATTCGTATGTTTACAAGGAAACAGAAGATTGCACATTTGGAATCACCGGTTTTCCGAAATAGGACGATACAGATTAATAAAAAGGTCAAATATCTAGGAGTGATACTCGACTGGAGGTTATCCTGGAAGGACCATATAGAAAGTAGGGTGATCAAGACCCAAAGAGTCTGGACCTATTGCAGAAGGGCAATCGGGTCCAAATGGGGAATGAGCCCAAAGATGACACACTGGCTCTATACGAGTGTGGTAAGACCAATTGTGACGTACGCCTCGTTAGTATGGTGGACGTCCTTGGAGAAGAAGGTGCATATCAAACATCTTCAAAGGATACAAAGACAGTGCTGTATCGGCATCTGTGGCGCGATGAGAACCACATCAACTAAGGCGATAGAAAATATTCTATCAATACTGCCTATTGATATACAGGTTAAATATGAAGCAGCTCTGGCTGCTACGAGATTGATGGTAATGGGTGAGTGGCTGACAAGCGAACACACAACCAAACACCAGAGAATAGTACACGTCTTACCCGGGAACAACGCTCGCATGGTCACGTGCGATAGGATCCCTATTAGATATGTACAATCACACTGCACCACCATAATATCGGAAGGTATGTGTAATAAGTGGAATGGTTTCATATACATATATATTAAGACATATACAAATATTAAGACATAATGGTTTCTTATATTAAGACATTATTTATAAGGATTCTGCTGTATTAGCACTAAGTAGACAACATTGTTAGAATTAGTAGTATATGGCAACTTCCTTATTATTGAAGCCATGAAATCAAGAAAACAAATCATTGTAAAAACAGAGGCCGAATAATAAAGACGTGTTAGCTGAACAATAACTATTGCTTTTATACTTATTAATAGCCATCTTGTTACATGGTGTCAGAAGTCAAAATGGCGGCCGCTGACCGATTACCACCTGAATTAGACTGTACTAATCTAGCGAATGACTGGCAAAACTGGAAAAGAAGTTTTTTAGTTTATATGATAGCAACTGGAAAGTCAAGTGAGACTGAACCTAAGAAAATTGCAAATTTCTTGTGGCTGGTTGGCGTTGAAGGTGCAAACATATTCAACACGTTGTTTCCAAATGATGGAACGCAGGATTCTCTGCTTGGTACAGTAGTTGTTGGAGAACAAGCAGTACAGCGTTCATTGGATGAAGTACTGAAGAAGTTTGATGAGCACTGTTTGCCGCAAAGAAACATAGCAATGGAATCCTACAAGTTCAACATGGTGTCACAAAAAGAGAGACAAAAATTTTTAGAATTTGAAACCGAGTTGAGAAGTCAATTTAAATACTGCGAATTCAAATGTGAGTATGGAAAATCTTTAGAAGGGCGTATGTTACGTGACCGAATTATTGTTGGCGTGTACGATAAAAAGCTGCAGCTGAAATTATTAGATGGACGGGATGAACAATTATCTAGGATTATTGATATGTGCAAAACTTATGAAACAGCAAATTTGAACAAAGAAATACTAGATGCGAAGCAGACAGTGACTGTTTTAAAGTTGTGTGACAAGTCAGAGTCAACGTCAGCAACTGTTGTCAATCGTTTTTGTTTCAATTGTGGTGGAGTGTGGACAGCCGGCCATGTAAAGGAATGTAAGACAAAGGAGGCCATATGCAGATCGTGCCTAAAAAAGGGTCATTTTCAGAGAATGTGCCGCAAACCTCGGGTGAAAACAGAATTTAATAAGTCAACTGGAAATGTTAGCAGCAAGCAAAGGGTGGCTGGTCTTAACTGGAATGAAGCTGAAGGTAAAATTCATGGTAATTGTAGAAATTTAAGTAGTTTAATAAATTTAAAAAATACTTTTAGGTTAAACTCAGTAGCATCGGTAAGCGAGCGATGGACCAAGGAATATTTAGTAGGAGATGAAATAATAGAGTTTAAGTTGGATACGGGGGCAGACGTTAGCTGTGAGCCACTAGGACTAGTTAAGAAGTTAGGCGTTAGACTTGATAATCAAAAAAATGAATTTCCTGTATTTGATTATAATGAAAATAAAATAAGAATTTATGGCACTTGCCTAATTGAATGCGTGGATTTAGTTACGAGAGTAGGAAGGCTAGCTGAGTTTGTGGCAGTAAATGACAATTGTGAACCAATACTTGGGTTGAAGGAGTGTACGAACTTTGGATTGATTAAACGATTGGACGTTGGTAGTGTTGTTAGCACAGAATTGAAGGCATCATTCATGGAGAAATATAGAGATGTGTTTCGTGGACTTGGTAAATTTCCAAGAACTTTTTCAATTTTTTTAAAGCAAAACTCTAAACCGGTGCTTCACTACCGGAAGCGAATACCCAATTCGCTGCAGGGTAAATTGCAGCTGGAACTGAACAGATTAGTTACAGAAGGGATTATAGCACCAGTACAGTATCCAACAGACTGGGTTAACAATTTGCAATTGGTAGAAAAACCGAATGGTGAACTAAGAATATGTTTGGACCCGAAACCACTAAATGAGTACATTAGGCGTGAATATTTCCTGATTCCAACAATAGATGATATGATAGCAAAACTGACGAGTAAACGAGTCTTTTCGGTTCTTGACTTAAAGAGCGGATTTTGGCATATGGAACTAGACAAAAGAAGCTCAGATATTACAACATTTTTGACACCCTTCGGAAGGTTTAGATTCAAACGAGTTCCTTTTGGGCTCAGCTGTGCTCCTGAGATGTTTTAGCAGGAGATGATAAGAATTTTTGGGGATATACAGGGAATTTTGATTTATTTTGATGATTTAGCTATCTGTGCTGCTAGTGAGGAAGAACATGATCAGATCATGGAAATGGTGATGAGTAGGGCCCGGGAAAATAATATCAGATTTAATGATGAGAAAATTCAGTACAGACAAGAGAAAGTAAAATTTATGGAATATATCCTAATGGAAGGAAAGGTCATGGCGGATTACAAATATACTGAGGCGATATTAAGGATGAAGAAACCAGTAAATAAGGCGGACGTATTAAGATTTCTAGGTCTGTTCAAATACTTGGAGAGGTTTATACCAAATCTGTCTCGACATTCCGCGGAATTACGAAAGTTGACCCGGAATGATGTAGCGTTTAGATGGACGCAACATCATGATCAGGAGTTTGAAAAATTGCTAAGGCTAGCAACGACAAGGCCAGTATTAGCAATCTATGATCCGGAGCTACCAGTGGTCATACAGACTGATGCATCTAAGGATGGGTTGGGTTGTGTACTAATTCAGAATGGACACCCTGTATCTTTTGCTTCCAGGACGCTCAGCTGTAATGAACAGAAGTGGGCGCAGATTGAGAAGGAACTTTTGGCCATTGTGTTTGCTTGCCAGCGATTTCACTATTTTCTGTATGGACGACCATTCACGGTTGAAAGTGACCATAAGCCGCTGGAGTCATTAGTTAAACGTGACATTGACAGTGTAACAATGCGACTTCAGCGCATGTTTATGTTTCTCTTGAAATATCCGCATATAGCAGTAGTATACAGGCCTGGCAAGGAAATGTTACTTGCTGATTGTTTATCGAGGGCTCAGTTATCTGAAATGGAGGAAATAGAAGAGTTATCGGGTGTTATTCATATGGTTACAAAATCAGTCTGCTTTACAGAGGAAAACTATGAGTACTATAGGAAAATGTTAAGTATGGACCACGGATATATGCAAATTGTTAAGTATGTTGTGAAGGGGTGGCCAGGTTATCATCACTTGGATGAACTAGGAAAAAGGTTTTATAAGTTGAAGGGTGAACTACATGTTGAGAATGAATTGTTGTTTTTGAATCACAGACTAGTTATTCCCTCGGGCTTGCAACAAAAAATTGCAACGTGGTTACATTCACCACAATTAGGAATAAAAAAACACTTGCTAGGGCTAGAATGCTTTACTATTGGCCAGGTATGAATGGTCAAATTAAGGATATCGTGACTTCTTGCAGAATTTGTGAGCGGTTTAAGAGGAATAATCAGAAGGAACCTTTACGTCAGGAAGAGGAACCAAAGTATCCATTTCATATAGTAGCAATGGATCTTTTTGAGTATGCTGGTCGTGACTATGTCGCACTGATAGACGCGTACTCGAATTTTGTGGTATCGTCTGAGGTACGAAATAAGACGACAGGACAAATTTTAAGAACGGTTCGCCGGATATTTGATATACTAGGATATCCAACAGTCATTAAATGCGATAACAGCCCTTTTGGGTCTGCGGAGTTTGAACGATTTGCTAATGAGTACAATATTCAATTTCGATTTTCAAGTCCCCGATACCCTCAGAGCAATGGATTGGCTGAAAAAGGTGTTGCGATAGCAAAAAATATTCTAAGGAGATGTTTCGAAGTGAATGATGTTAACCAATTTCAATATCACCTGTTGGAATACAATACTACGCCACTGGCGGACATGGGTGTGACGCCGTCCGATCTATTTTTTGGCAGACTGGTAAAAACCAAATTGCCATTGACGGGTTCACTACTGATTAGGAACAGTACAGATGACGCTACAGTTAAGGAAAGGATTAAGAGGAAAAGGGAGAGACAGAAGTATTACTATGATAGGAATTCTAAGAGGTTGTCGCCGCTTAGGAAAAGAGATGTATTAATGTTTAGGAAAGATGGAAAGGAATGGCACTACGGAAAAATAGTAGATTCTTTTAATGATAGGTCGTACTTGGTAACGGATGAGTTTAACAACCTTTTTAGACGTAATAGACGTTTCATCACTAGAACAACAAATGAGGATTTTAGTGATAGTGATTTGTTATATGAAGATAATATGACACAGATTGACGGGAGGGCTAGTAGAAATTCTGAGGGAAGGAATAATACCGCATCAACTCAGGTGGACCTTAGTGGAGGTAGTTGCGTAGAAAAGAGTTCTGCGGTAACAGGGAACCCATGCACTAGGGAAATCGAAAGTCGGGTAGATGAATCAGTTCCTTCTGTTGAGTCTGAGTCGTCCGGATCAGTAATCAGGCAAGAGTGTCTGGAAGATACTGGTTCAGACACGAAAGCTCTCGAAACAGGAACTACAAGGAGTGGTCGAGCTGTAAGGCCCCCCCTATGATTTGGCAGGGAATATGGTGTAGAAACTTGGCCCAAACACTCATAATACTAAGAATCATAATGACAATAATCATATAAAAAAAAGAGCATGTAATAAGTGTAATGGTTTCATATATATATTAAGACATATACATATATTAAGACATAATGGTTTCTTATATTAAGACATTATATTAAGACATTATTTATAAGCATTCTGCTGTATTAGCACTAAGTAGACAACATTGTTAGAATTAGTAGTATATGGCAACTTCCTTATTATTGAAGCCATGAAATCAAGAAAACAAATCATTGTAAAAACAGAGGCCGAATAATAAAGACGTGTTAGCTGAACAATAACTATTGCTTTTATACTTATTAATAGCCATCTTGTTACAGTATGGAGTGGGAGGATGCAGGTACAATCAACCCCATAACTAACCTATACACGGACGGGTCGAGGATTGGTGACCGATCGGGTGGAGGTTTCTGTGAAATGGGTCGTAACTTTAGCAAACACTTCCGCCTGCCGGATCATAGCACGGTATTTCAGAGTGAGATCGTGGCTATTACGGAAGGGATAAAATGGTTGAAGGAAATCGATAACAGACTACCGATTCGTATATTCACGGATAGTAGGAAGGTCATCGATGCAAGGATGAGATTAATTCATACATGCAATGTGGGGTCATAGACATAATATGGATTCCAGGACATCAAGGGATACCTGGAAATGTTGAGGCAGATAGGCTAGAAAATATGGGAGCATTATAGGCGAACATCACACTAGATAGTCCGAAGCCATTTCAGGTTTTTAAGAACGAACTAAAGCGATGGGCTATAGAATTGCATAGTCACCCTACCGTAGGTAGGGTGACTAGAATTCTATGGGGGGACCCAGATGGTAGTAGGACAAAGGAGGTCCTAACATTGAGTAGGCCAACACTACGGAGGTTGGTTTATTTAATAACAGGACATACAGAGTCACCTGGTACGAATGGGAATCGTTGGCCATATAACATGCAGGACCTGCCAGGAAGAGGACGAGACACTGGAGCACTACTTGTGCTACTGTCCAGCTTTTAGCCAAGTCAGAAGACAAACATTCAATCAAGAGATTATACAGGAGATGTAATTTCTTAGGGGCTCTAATTGGAAAGACTTAAGGAAGTACATTGAAGAAACTAGGTTCTTGACGTAATCAAACTCAGAAGTTTTCCATGGTATCGGTGGAAGCTCCCTACAGGGGAATGGGAACTCCTTATTATAGAGCGCATAGCAGGCCTATGAGGCCTAAGTGTAACTCAGGACGGATTGGGATGCTTATGCCCCTCTTTTTCAACCTAACCTAACCTATTATCAGTATTATTAATGGAGGAAGAGGTGGTCTACAATGGTGGCGCCACTGAAAATTATTCAAAATTTCATAATCGTAAACTGCGCATTTGATCATGCTATGTTCTTTAGCAAAGTTGTTGCGCGTGAGCCGACTGAGGTTTCTAAGTTGATGTAATAGATGGTGCCACTGAAAATTAATTAAAATGTATTGAATCGTAAGCTATGCATTTGATTATGTGAGGAGCTCCATAACAAAACGCAATAATTACATTTTTCAAAATTTTTAAGTTTTTGATTGAATCGTATTCTACATATTGAAATCTATATTTCCTTTACTACAAAGCATACCAAAACTCAATAATTACACTGCAATTCAATATCAAATATAATGGTTCAGAGCAAAGCGCAATAATTACACCTCTTACTTAACTTACTTAAATTACATTTTATCGTTTTTCCAAAAAAACCTTATGATGTAATTATTGCGTTTTGTTATGGAGCTCCTCATGTTATGATCTTTAGCAAAGTTGGTGCGCACGAGCCGACGGAGGTTTCTAAGTTGGTGCCACTGAAAATTACTTAAAATTAATTAAATAGTAAACTGCGCATTTGATCATGCTATGATCTTCAGCAAAGTTGTTGCGCATAAGCCTACGGAGGTTTCTAAGTTGGTGCGATTAATTTCTGAAAGTTAGTTAATATGTATTGAATCGTAAGCTATGCATTTGATCATATGATGATCTTAAACAAAGTTATTGTGTATGAGCCGACGAAGGTTTCTAAGTTGGTGCGACTAATTTTCGCCAGGTGGCCCACAGTGGTTCAGCTTCATATGATTGGTGGCATTAAATAGAAGGAGACATCGTAGAGTCGTGAATTTTGGTATAGACTAATATTGTTTTGTGGTAAACAAATACTGCAAATATGGAAAAAATCCGAGCACAACCACGCCTACTTCCCATATAACACAAAAGTTAAAAATCATTGTAGAGGCACAATTTTTTTTTGCTCATTGCAATTTTATGATAATAATAATGAATGGTAACAAAATCTGCCAACAACCACGCCCACCTCTCACATAAAATGCAATATTATTCTTGTAAAAAAAGCTATACAGATTTAAATTTTAGTGTTTTTTATTAGATTAAAATATAAATAAAATACAACATTCATGTCCATATACGAGTATAGTGAAAATATCTGCAAATAAATCTAAGAAAATATAAAACAAAGTAATTCGTGTAACATAACAAATTTTTTACTTCATCAGAAAATTCCAATATATCCTTCTTGGACTGTTTACGGTATGAATTTATATATCGATCTGAAGATGCTAGTAGCATATGCATGATATCTTCATTTGTTGATATGCGATGAGCTTTTCTGGAGTGCCTTAGGCGATAACATCTGTAATCTTTATTTCGAGCTTCCATAGCTTCCTCCGACAACATGCCAAGTGGCAGTGTTGCTGCTGACACAACAATACAATACAAAGGTTACAAAAAAAAAAAAAATATATATATATATATATATATAGTTATAGTTATAGTTAATTTATTGAGCCTTGTTTTGTATAATAATAGGATGTGAAAGATGTGTATAACAATTTTGAAATATTTAAGATTGAAATGTAATGTCTTAAAAACTATGTTATGAATATTACAGTACCAAACTTAACATAAAAAGTAAACATTTAAAAAAAAAACATTATTTTAAATTGACAACGCATTTGCTCCCGATGCTAACAATTTCGTGAGTGTATAACTCTAAAAAATATACATAGACTTATTGTTAAAACTTAAAAACTACATATAAAAAAATTATATAAAATATGAACAAAAAAAAGTAAAAAAAAATTCTATAATTAACCTCTATGTGAACCTGGATAAGATTTTTTAAAGAATTCCGAAGACGAAGTAGCTAAGTCATTTTGCATACCAAGGGGAGATAAATAACTGGTATTAGTCCAATTGAAACTATGTTGAGACAGAATAATGTTCTTAATAATATCATTTTCATGGATATGTAATCTATGAATATAATTTTTAATTATTTTAATAACATAAGAACTTAAAGGAGTTATTATTGATTCCCCATAAATTACAGCGTTTGAAAATCTTTTCGTACGAGAAACAAAGTTTTTACCAATACATGAACGTAATATCATTCGCTCAAAAATTTCGAATTTATTCATTATTGAAGGTGAAATAGTAAACCATATCGGAAATCCGTATAAAAGCACTGGCCTTAAACAAGTTTTATAAATTAACAATTTTGTTTTAACAGGAAGAGACTTATGCGATAAAATTCTTCCTATACAATGTTTCACTTTGTAAACTTTGTTTAATACAAATTTACCATGGTCATTAAATTTAAAAAGTTTATTAAAATAAATACCAAGGTATTTAAATTTATCTTTGAAAGGAATTTCAACACCATTCAAATAAAGTTTCAATCTCTTGCTTTGAGGCACAACAAAATAAGCGCATTTTCCAGATGCATTTCTCAAACAAATTGCTTCACTTTTTGAAGCATTAATTCTAATGCCCCAAAAATTATAGAAATCATTCACTTTATTTAAATGACCAGACACAATTTGAAGTGCTGTTATAGGTGATTCATGATGAGCATAAAGTAATGAATCATCAGCATAAAGTATACCAGTTGAGTTTGAAAAATTATGAGGAAAATCGGACATTAGAATATTGTATAAATGAGGAGCTAAAATAGAGCCTTGTGTATATATATATATATATATATATATATATATATATATATATACATATATATAGACATACATATATATATATATATATATATATATATATATATATATATATTTATTTTATTTTTTTTTGGACGTAATGATAGCAACTATTAATAATGGCCCCACGACAACTTCACTAGCACCACCCTGGAACAGCCTTGACATTTCGTCAGTGTGGGTAGTATTATCAGTATTATTCCCACGTCCTCCTTAGTTCCTAGGTAAAGAGGTTCGGAACTGATGCGCATACTTCATCGTTAGTTACTAACGAAACTTAAGACGTATTAATTCTCCTACGAATCTGTTCTAATCTGCGAAGTTCTATTAGAACTAGCTGTACAAAATTACACACGCTAGTCCAATTTAATAAGGATTCCAGCATGACCGGTATTATATTCTCCGGGCCGATCGTACGACCCAATCCTTCTTCTAAATACGACCTCCAGTTGTTGAATCGTGAGCAGACAAAGACGACATGCTCAGCATCCTCAACTACATTCCCACTGCAATGTGGACAGAACGGGGAATCATCGTGCTTGAAACGGAATAGATATGACCTAAAGCAAACACGTCCAGACAAGAACTGTGTTAGGTAGTAGCTTAAATCACCATGTTTCCTAGTCAGCCATACTCTGACGTCGGGTATTATTTTTATTTATTTATTTATTTATATATTTATTTTCGATGTCCCATACACAAGACTTAAGTCTTATATTACAGTATGAAACTGAGCATATGTAAATACAATAAATCAGAACACAAAAACAAAGTTAACTTGGATTTAAGTTTGCGCTTTTAAAATATAAAATGAAATTTAAAATCAAATATAGTATAGTTACAAAAAGTTAACCAAGTTTAATAATAAAACCTGCTAAAATAATAATAGTTAAAAAAAAAAGAAATATGTACCCTGAAGAAATTAAAATTTACATTGTTATAGTATCAGACTTTATCAAAAACCAATATATATTCATGTAAAAAAATATATTCAACGTGAGAAATGACAAAAAATACTTTTCCTGAATTGACGTGCGTTACTAATGGTCTGAATTCTATAGGGGATTCCATTCCAGAGACTGACAGCATTAATAAAGAAGTGGTATTTAGAAATCAGAGTTCGATGACCAAACGCTAGAAGTCTTTTACCTCTAGCAAGCGTTGAAAAGCTTAAACGTTCAAAGAGATGTTCAGGTTGATGTGTATATATAATTTTATGCATGAACAGTAAAGTGCGCACTCTTACATAATCATCGAAAGTAATGCCATAAAGCAAGGTTACGTAGGGGGAAATATGGTCATATCTTCTGAGACCATATACGTACCGAATAATGTTATTAAAGGCCACGTTAAGTTTTCTTTTACTTACGCTATCGCAGCTGGCAAAAAGTTCACAGCCGTATAATAAAATCGGTATTAAGTACGATTTGGCAAGGATTATTCTAATTTTAATTGGAGTACAATACTGAGTTTGCCAGAGATTTCTTAACATTGAAAACGTTCGACCGCATGCAAAATTAACGTGGTTGGACCAAGTGAGAGTGCTGTTAAAATATATACCAAGATTTTTAGCAGAATTTACAATATCTATGGACTGCTTGTTTAATGTTAAAATCGGATTGCAATCAAAGTTTGATAACCTCTTCTTAATAATCAGGCACTTGGACTTAGTAGGATTAATTGCTAGACCATTAGCTGTGGCCCACTCGTAGACACGACCTAACTCCTGATTTAGGGTCCTCACACATTCATCAACGGCAGTATTGCAGCAGCTAATATAAAGCTGAACATCGTCCGCATACAATCTAATCCTGCAATGTTCGAGTTTGCCCTGAAGATCATTCACGTATAATGAAAAAAGGAGAGGACCTAAGATGGAGCCTTGTGGAACACCTCGAGTTAATGACAAAGATGTTGAAACTGAGGTAGACGTATCAACATATTGGAATCTATCGACTAAATATGAATATATTAAACCTGAGGCAGTTGATCCGAATCCAAACATATGTTTAAGTTTAAGACACAAAATACTATGGTCAACCGTGTCGAACGCTCTGGAGTGATCCAAGAGAACTAAAAAAGTAACATTACCGCGCTCTACCTGCTGTCTTATATCTTCAGCAACATCTAAAAGAGCCGTTATACAACTATGATTTTTACGGAAGCCAGATTGCCGATCAGTCAGCATATTATTGGTTTCAAGATATTGTGTAACTTGATTATGGATTAATCTTTCAAAGACTTTGGATAAAAATGGCAAGATTGCTATGGACCTATAATCAGAATTGGGTTTAGGAATAGGAATAATTTTAGCCAGTTTCCAAATTTTTGGATACTGGTTGGTGGTAAAAATCTTGTTAAAAACAAAAGTTATGAGTGGAAGAAGTTTTGGAATTAAAATCTTCAAAAACCTAGGATCTATTCCATCAACACCAACTGCATTGGATTTTATTGATAGCAGACTGGATAAGACATCAATTTGCATTACGTTGGTAAAACTGAAACTATTATGTGACACATCATTAGCGAAAATGTAGTAATCAGTATTTGGTGACACATTCGGAATATTTATAAATTGATTATTTAGGGTATTAGCGTCGATAGCACAGGGTTCTTGACTACTAGGTTTGCCGATGCCAATTTCGCGAATCATTCTCCAAGTTTTTTTCGAGTCTATGGCAGTAGAGAATTTCGAGGCATAGTATTCCGATTTTGCTTTTTTAATTAACCCGTTGGTTATCTTACTTGCTATTCTATATTCATCATGCATATCTGTGGTTCTGAAACGTTTCCATCTAGCATATAGAAAATCTCTGCGATTAATCGCTTGTTTTATGTCGGAAGTGAACCAGGGCTTATTATGCCTGTTTTTAATTTTTGTTCTTAAAGGAACCACAAGATCGTATAAGTAGTTCAAATTGTGTTGCAGAAAAGATAGCTGATCATCCACAGAAATTAAGCTATATAAAATGCTCCAATCAATTCTAAAATATTCTTCTTCTAACCTAATATAGTCAATGTTTTTAAAGTCCCGGTACCTAACAAGTTGTTCGGGAACATTTAACTGAAAATTATACGTCATGAAAATTAGGTCATGATGTGAAAAGCAAGAGGCAGAGAGTTGGTCATAAAGCAACACCTTCGAAATGTCACTCACAAAGAAAAGATCAAGAAGTGTGTTGCTTGTACTTGTAAAATGTGTAGCATTATTTGTGTTTGGGGAACTAAGACCAAGTGTAAGCATGTTGTCAGGCAGGTAAGGGCTTACTAAAATATTTGAATTGAAATCGCCTGTAATAATCACATTTTCGTACGAGACCGTGTATGTTTCCAGAGCGATCATAAATCTCTCCATACAAATACGATTATTTGGTCTATAAACGCAACCTAAAAGTAGCTTCCTTCCCTCACAACTAACTTCCAGAATTAAATATTCTAAAAGACTTTCAGAACTGTCGGTACCAGTACCCATAAAATCGTCTGTAGATTTACTGAGAACTTTGATTGCAATTCCCTTTTTTACATAAATTGCCACGCCTCCATAACCATTTCTATCAACCCTCCTGATATTGTAACCTTGCAAAGAAATCGATAAATCAGTGTATTCAGGCTTAAACCAAGTCTCAGATACACATATAAGATCAACCCCGGAGTTCTCAAAAATAAATCTAAACTCTTCAATCTTAGGTCTCAAGCTCTGGGCATTGATGTGACATATTTTAATACCTCTCCTTTGAGTGGCCAAAATTTTTACCATCAAACCAATCCCATCTCTAGAACGAACCCTATTATTATTATTATTGTTTAAGGTGTTCATTGATGTTAACTGTTATATAAGAAAAGGTAACGCACAAGGAGTATATTATATTCTCATTTCTCGATGACAGGATATGACTAAAATGAATAACGCACAAATAATTATATATCGTTAGAATAATTGGCAGTGTAATAATGTTATAAAAATGAAAAAACATAACAAAAATAAAAATTTCAGGCAAAGGCCAAGAATAATATGAGAGTGATATAATTGTTATATTAGGTTTGTATATAATCACGATATTCACCAGCAGCAACAGACCCATCTGGAACTCGAAATAAATTGTTAAGATGTTCCAACTCATCAATAAATATTGCCTGATCACTGGCAGAAATTTTGACATAAACCAAGCCACGTATAGTAAATGCGCTATGTAGACGACGCTCCATTTTAAGGCGAGTTGCAGCGCGTAGAATTTTAAAGTTTATAGGCGTAAGGTTTTCATTGACATAAAATTTATGGTCAGAATTTTCACCAATATGTCTCAGTGTGAAGAAAAACCGCGGATTAGTTTTACGCCAGTTAGCAAATGTTTTTAGAAAATAGTTCTTATCATAAGGGGACCAAAACTTCACAATTATAACCGCATTTTTCGAGTCTGAAGTGTGTTTATTATTATGGTTTTGTAGCCGATAAATCGTTTTAATAGCAGGAACCCACGTATTAATAGTTTTGCAGATACTCTCAAAAATTTCTGATAGATTCTCGTTAGGTTTGTAAGGAATTTCGTTGAGTCTTAATTCACAAGCGACATTTATATTTTCTTGTTGTTTGACCTTAGATTTTAAAGCTTTAATTTCAACTTGCATACTTTTTATGTTAGCCGCGACTGTTTCCAATTTTTCAACACTTTCGCTAACATTATGCAGTTCATTTTTAATGCTGTTAAAGCTTTTTTCAATCTCATTTATTAAACGATTTTCACACTCACGAAACATAGTTTGTATGGATGTTTCTAATTGTTCAGTTAATTTTTCAAAACGTTTATCCATAATTTGCATGAGCTTGAGCGGTGAGCTTACGTTGTGTAGATAAAGAGAATCTGAGTTTGTACGGCTACTAGTAGTTGGGGTATTTTCAAGTATAGATGTTTGGATAACTTCTCTTACACGTTTTGGCGCGAGAGCTGATCTTGAGTTATCCATAATGTCTGATGTTATTTGTTGCTTTCTCTGTTTATGCTTGCTAATATTTTTATTATTGTTTTGGCTTCTAAGTTTAGAACTATACATTGAAGTAGAGATGTTTCTAATTGTTCAGTTAATTTTTCAAAACGTTTATCCATAATTTGCATGAGCTTGAGCGGTGAGCTTACGTTGTGTAGATAAAGAGAATCTGAGTTTGTACGGCTACTAGTAGTTGGGGTATTTTCAAGTATAGATGTTTGGATAACTTCTCTTACACGTTTTGGCGCGAGAGCTGATCTTGAGTTATCCATAATGTCTGATGTTATTTGTTGCTTTCTCTGTTTATGCTTGCTAATATTTTTATTATTGTTTTGGCTTCTAAGTTTAGAACTATACATTGAAGTAGAGATTAACACTGTTAATAATAAATGTACTTTTTGTTTTGTTTAACAATTAGTTGTATGTTAAAAATTATGTTTATTATACTTTTAATAAGTGTATATATATATATTTTATATTTTGGGCTGTTGAATGTTAAAAAACAGGTTTCTGAAAATTTATAAGCACTGTTGTTGTTGCTTGCATTTGCAGTTCTTGCTAGTTGTTGATGTTTTTAAAGATTTGGGGTTTTTGTATATATACATATACAAGATTGAGAGACAATTTATTTTTTTATTATTTTTTGATCTTGTTGATTTAAGAGATTTATATTTGAGTTTAATTTTAGTTGAGTTTTATTTGCTTTGTTTGCAATGCACAATTTTATGTTTGTAAATATGTATGTTTGTAACTTTGGATTTATTATATTTACAATTTTTGCTTAGTTTTAAATCAAGCACAACTAATATTGTTTATTATCTTATTGTTATTTTTCTTATTGTTATTTTAAAGAAATTATGAATATTTTTATCATATACATATGAAGAAGTAAACAACTTATTATCACGGAGAGCTAGCTAAACACGTCCGAACAGATCAACAGTTAATTTTTCTTAAATGCATAAATCCATCTTCCCTTTCCAGTGGTTGACCAGCGTTCCTGCCACTGTTGTAAACATAAGTCGGAGTTATCCCTATTTCTGATTTCTAAATCGATTGGAATTATACCTGCGATGATAAAAGACGCTTCGTCCGACACTGTTCGAAATGCACTACATATTCTCAAAGCAGCTAACCTATACACAGGGGATACCAACCCCACATATGTGGAGTATCTAAGTGAATCTGACCATACTAGGTGTGCATATAGGATAATGCTCCTTACTACTCCAGAGATCAGTTTCCTCTGCATATATTTTGGCCGTCTTGTATTCGGCATAATCCGAGATAGTGCCAAGCAGGTTTTCGATGCTTTGGATGCTATATATCGCAAGTGCTCACGAAAAGATAGACGTGTATCAATCATCACGCCCAGATATTTCATAAATGCCTTCGATCCCATGCAACAGGTGCCAACATTCAGGGTAATAGTTTCCGTAGCCTTACGGCTACTAATCAAAATCACTTCGGTTTGATGATCAGCTTGAGTTAATCCCATTGAAGTGATCCAGGACTTTACTAATTGTACGCTGGCATTTGCAATGGTTTCTGCCTCGTCCGCGAATCCCACTATCCTTACTCTTTCAGGTAAACTCAATCTTAGTACTCCATCGGACATTACGTTCCACAACAATGGTCCAAGTATCGATCCTTGGGGAACTCCACCGTTAATCCTACGTTTCCTTATACCTATGTCCAATCGAGTTAAAGCATCGACAATAAGCACCCAGTTTGCCGTATTGAACGCGTTCTTCACGTCCAACGTCACAAGTACACAGTACTCCTTCGTACCAGTCCTCCAACTCTTGCCATAGATAGTTCGAGCAGCAGTTTCCACTACCATATTTATAGCATCCACTGTTGACCTTGCTTTCCTGAAGCCAAATTGGTTGTCTTATAGGCCATGTCTGTTTTCAACGCAGTTCCCAAGTCTTCTGCAGATTACACCCTCTAGCAATTTCCTACATGTATCTATCATACACAGTGGCCGATAAGATGAGGGGACATCTAGGGGTGTATTGCCCTTTGGTATTAACACCAACTTCTGCCTCTTCCATCTTGTTGGAAAAGTTCCCTTACTTAAGCATGCATCTACCACTCTTAAGAACTTCTCGGAACACATCTTAACGGCCTGTTTCAACACTATATTTGGAATACAGTCTAGGCCCGGTGCCTTTCTGTCCTTAAACGTAGAGACATCGTCTTCGATCTCAGTTATTGTAACCGACGGAAAGCTTAAAGTTTCGTAAGGAGGGTTGTGCTCCCAAGGTGGTGCCTCCTAATGGGGGAAGAGGTGGTCTACAATTCCCTCCAGGAATGGTCCTTCACTCTGTTGCAACGGGCTTAGGCATTTAAGTTTCTCTGTGGCCAGCTTATATGCAAGACCCCAAGGATTATTATTTACCTCATCACAAATATTAAGACAGCACTGCCCTTTGCTCCTACGAATTGCCATCTTCAAGGCACTCCTCTTATCCCTATAATTCTGTTGGTGTGCATCATTCTCCAACCTACCTCGAGTCCTTGTATATTGCCTTCTGGCATGTATACACTCAGCCCTCAAGCTAGCAATATCATTATTCCACCAATAAACCGGTGATCCCGTTGCGGAGCCCTTCCGCCTCACCATAGATGCATCGCACGATCCTCAGCT
The DNA here is from genome assembly GCA_951800035.1 of Linnaemya tessellans. Lineage (NCBI taxonomy): Eukaryota > Metazoa > Arthropoda > Insecta > Diptera > Tachinidae > Linnaemya > Linnaemya tessellans. Next base: position 37,117,851 of record OX637534.1, on the reverse strand, counting down.
GAACCATTCAAGTCCATACCCTCCATACAGATGGAAAAATATCCTTATAAAAGGTATTCACTTTCCATCCCGTCAAACTTTGTGCTCGGAGGGTCACACGACGTATATCATCCTGCACATCTATAATAATGGCACTGTGATCGCTGTGAGTATAAAGATCAGATACTCCCCCGTTCACACGATTTATGATGGTTTCACTGGAAAACGTAATGTCAATAACTGATCCACCATTCCCTCTTCTGAAGTTTTCCTCATCTACAGAATTCAAGAGTACAACACTCAGCGTAGAAAGGGCTTCCAATAGAATTCTTCCCCTTGCATTTGTCGAAGGGCAACCCCATTCAACAGCCCACGCATTGAAATTTCTTGCTAATATAACGGGACTCCTGCCTGCAGCGTCCATTACTATGTTGTCCACAATAACACGAAAGTCCTCAATAGAATACCTAGGAGGAACATAGCAGCTGTACAAACATATGCAGCTGTACAAACAGTGGCACGCGTGTACCCGCATTGTGGTGCTGACTTCTCCCTCAATGTTAAGGAGCCGGTAGTCCATATAGCCGATGTATCTGTATTATCAGCAAACCAATTTGCAGATACAATCCTCTTATATGGCTCGCTAATTACAGCGACGTCAACATTTAAATCTCGTACGCTTTGCTTAAGCAACTCTTGTGCTGCTTGGCAATGATTGAGATTTAGCTGTAGTATGCGCATTTTGGTTCCGAAGTACTGTTCTAACCCGTATGCCTTTGCAGTGCTCTCTTGTAGTACGGGCAAACTACACATCCGGTAACACGGTCACCATTAGTGTTTTTACCCTTTCTACAGAGCAAGCACGACAGTTTATTGGAACATTTTCCTGTGGCCAGTTTCCCCACACCGCAAGTAGTTCTTGGATAGATCCTGGCCCCTGCAATTTGTCGCCCTATGTCCATAGTGGAGACAGTTGTAGCACCTTTTCGGTGCTATCTTTTCCCGTATTCGACATACGACCCAGCCGATGCGTATTCTCAAGAAGACGTCTAGCTAGAGGAGCACTGAGGCCAATCGTGGCAGTTTGTGACCCCATACGCTCTCCTTAGTGATTTAACTGCAGTCATCTGCAGTACCTTAAATTTGTCGGATTTGCTAACTATGGCATCATACGAGTAGATGTCCTCCTTAGAGGTCACCTCATCTATGTACCTAATTTCAATCCTAACCTCCTGGGATAGGGCCCGTACTTCGGCAGCTTCACCCAGTACCGCTACCACTTCTGACCTGAACACACCTGTGTTTTGGTGAGCAAGTCTACTCAGCTCTAGTAGCAGCTCACCTCTGCCTGTTTTCCGAATGCTCTTATATACATATATATATATATATATATATATATATATATATGTATGTATATATATGTTTAGATATATATATATATATATATATATATATATATATATATATATATATATATATAAATATATATATATATATATATATATATATATATATATATATAAATATATATATAAATATATATATATTTATATGTATATGCCTCTGTGGCTGATGGGTAACAATGCTAGCCTGTTAGTCCAATGGTCGTGGGTTCGATTCCCACCGGAGACTCTGGGTGTTTACCGCAGACAAGCAAATCGCTTCGCGGGTTGTGTTCGTTATTAAAAAAAAAAAAAATATATGTGTTCGTTTCTTAAATCTTTTTTGTTCTTATTTTACTTATGTGTTTTTGTACTTTTGTTGTAACCGTATTATTTTCGTTTTTAAAATTTTGTTATGTACATATTTGTATTATCTATTGTTCTAATTTAATAATAATTGATAATTTAATAATAATTCAATAATTGATTGAAGACTTTTTCTTATAAAATAATTACTTAAAAAACTATTATTTATTTATTTTTCAATGTATCGATATCCTCTGGAAATTTGAAGATATCCGAGAAAATTCGTAACAACTATAGTTTTCTTTACTAAAATTCGATTTAACATGCGAATGCTAACAAAAGCATTTGCACACACATTAAGAACTCGTTCTTTTGATAACAGGATTTTAATATTTTGCTATAAAATTATACTTACTTCTTTGTATAGGATTTACATATAGACTTCGCTGTTTTTATAACGGGACCATTTGGGATTTATTCTTATTTCGTTATAATGAGACATTTGAAGGAATATTTCGCTATATAGAGGCTTTTGCTCAGAAATTTTTCGTTATAGCTATACTGTATGAAAAACTTTGTAATAAATAGGTTTTCTCAAGGGACTCAATAAAACATACGCATCAACAGCGTAGGCTCCAACCCATTTTGCAGCCCTGATACCGTCGCAATAAATCTTACAACATGATAAAATTTAATTAAAAACAAGTAAAAGTGCTATATTCGGCTGTGCCGAATCTTAAATACCCTTCACAGATGTCATTCTTCTTTCTTGCCAAAACAGAACGTAGGTTTAGTTAAAAAATCAAAATGATGTTATCGGTTAATTTTATATTTAAGAAAACGTTTAAATTTTTCGGCGTTTAAATGTTTGGCTTTTCTTATTACTAATACCTCTGAACGTCTTTCAAAAATATTATATATATTTAATTTACAAACAAAAAAAATCCGTTTCATGTACCTCAAAAAGTTCTAATTGTTCAACGGTAGAATCGTCTTTTAGATTTTTTTGGTTTTTAATACCAGTTTACTTCCTTCTGATATATAAAGTAGGTATAATTCATCATACAAATCAAAAATAACACATAATATGGCTGTTTTTATGAATCAGAAAATATCGATTTTCCAAGCCTGGAACCGAATTTTTAATTTTTTAATACTAATTTAATTTTTTACGATATATAAAATAGGTTTAATTCACTAAAAACACAAAATTTGGAATTTATGTATGTACTTTTCTGTACCAAAAATATTTAGATTTTCCAACCCTGGAACCGAATTTTTAGTTTTTAAAATTTTTAATACCAATTTAATTATTAGCGAAGTATAAAATAGGTTTAAGTCACTGAAAAAAACCAAAATTGGGAACTTATATGGTTACTTTTATGTACCAACAAATTTCGATGTTCCAACCCTGGAACCGAATTTATAATTTTTTGATACTAGTTTAATTTTTTCTGAAATATGTAAAAGGGTTAAAAGCACAAAATTTGGAATTTATGTGTGTACCTTTATGTACGAAAAATATTTCGATTTTCCAACTCTGGAAGCGAATTTATATATTTTTGCCAATGCAATTCTTAGTGAGGTGTAACATAGTTTTACTTAACAAAAAAATTACAATTTTTAAACTTTTAGGTCACTTTCATGTACCATAAAATATTTCATTTGCCCAACCCTGGAGTCGAAATTTTGATTTTTTAAGATTTCAATACCAATTTTGTTCTTCCTGAATTATAAAAATGCTTTAATTAGCAAAAAGAAACAACGTCAATTGCCTTTTTGGTTACTTTTATGCAGAATAAATATTTCAATTTCCCAACCCTGGAAACGAAATTTAAAGTTTTTTACCAATGCAACTCTTAATGACGCATGAAATAGTTTTATTTAAGAAAAACTTAATATTTGTAACCATTTAGGTCATTTTTATGTACCACAAAATATTGCAGTTATCCAACTCTGGAATCTAAGTTTTGATTTTTTTTTAATTTTTGATACCAATTTTGTTTTTCCTGAACTAAAAAATAGTTTTAATTACTAAAGAAACAACGTCAATTGCCTTTTTGGTTACTTTTATGTATAAAAAAAAATTTCAATTTCCCAACCCTGGAAGCGAAATTTAAATTTGTTTAAAATTTTTTTATCAATGCAAATCTTCATGGGGTATAAAGTAGTTTTGTTTAAGAAAAACTGGAATTTTGCAACCATTTTGGTTATTACATGTACTACAAAACATTGCATGTACCAACAAAAATTTAATTTTTCCAACTCTGGAAACGAAATTTAAATTTTTGTTTGTTTTTTTTTATCAGTGTAACGCTTCTTGAGGTATAAAGTACTTTTATTTACGAAAAATTGCAAATTTTTTACCATTTTGGTAACTTTCATGTACCATAAAATATTGCACTTGTCCATCCCTGGATTCGAAATTTAATTTTTTTTAAATTTTTGATACCAATTTTGTTCTTCTTAAATTATAAGACAGTTTTAGTTATCAAAAACAAAAAAAATAACAACATCAGTTGCCTGTTTGATTACTTTCATGTATAAAAAAAATTCAATTTCCCACCCCAGGAAGCAAAATTTGAATTTAAAATTTTCTTTTCTTTTTGCCAATGCAAATCTTCATGACGTATAAAGAGGTTTTGTTAAAGAAAAACTTGAAATTTTTAACAATTTTAGTTACTACATGTACTACAAAATACGAAATAGGCCGAAAAAAAATTTTTAATTTCCCATCCCTGGAAAAATTTTTTATTTTTTTAGTTTTTAATAGACCATTGAGGCTCCGTAAAGCACGAAATAGTTTTAATTTACAAACATTAAAAAAATAATTGATTTTTGGAATAAATTTTGCGTCGAGAAATAGGTGTAAGCTTCCCAGCTCTGGAACCATACTTTGGATCTTTCTGAATTTCAATAGCAGCCTGTTTAAGTTCATTTCCAATCCAACGGTTCAAGAACGAAGTCTCTAGCTCTTCTGGGGGCTTGGGAAAACCGATTTCACGTACAGACGGACGGACAGACGAACATCGCTCAATCGTCATCGCTATTCCTAAGGATGCTAGGGGTCCCATGTGCATATCGAAGAAATTACACACGGAATGACAAACCTATATATACCCTTTCACTTTTTTGTGAAGGGTATAAAAAAGAAACGGACAATTACAACTCAGTACTGAAAACGCTTGGAGGGAGAATATGGTGTCAGATTCTCCACCTTGCCCACCCAACCTAGGACACCTTCTTCCTCACATAAGTTCCATGTGTCCCCCTTGACCCACACGCACGCTAATACACTTACCTACACATCCAACCTACTCGATACCAAAAACTTAACACACAGACTTTCTCACTGTATCACTATAGACAGATTTACATATTTATTATAAAAAAATTGGGATATAAAACAAAACTTACTTACTAATTAGATATCTTAAACTCTTAACCCTAATATTTTAAAATTTATACTAATATTATAATATTATATTATATTATAAATATTTTAAAAATTTACTTCTTACACTAATATTTTTATATCCTATTTAATCCTTAATTATCTTAACTGGGTGCCTTAATATACAAGAAAAATCCAACAAACTGAACCGTTTCACTCTACAAATTAACACGAATGAATTTTCCCTCACTAAAAAAAATTTTAATAAAATGTTGGCCTCTTTGCACCTAACCTACTTAAAAGAGCTCCCTTAGATGGGTTTTCAGTACACAATCGAAACTAAAACAACAAAACACTCTATTACTAACCCTTTTTAACGAAGGAAATAAAAATTCCAAATTACACTAACAAAACCTTTCCTTTTTATATTTAGGCACTAACAATTATTAAACAGAAAACAAAATTTATACAGAAATTACCCTATACTTATCACTACACTTATACTACTTATAACTAATTATTCTGAACTCTATTTCCACACTGGGTTTATTTCTTTTTGTTTTATAAAATTTATTCTTTTAAGTACTGCCTATTTAAATCTACAGTACAAATATTTGATTTCCCGTTTTTCTTTCTTAGCTAATCTTCCTGTGGCGAAACTCTTTTCTTCAGTCATCCGCTCCTCAGTGCTGAACCCTTCTTATCACGGCGGAGTCCACTGGCGACTTAGGATATGGTTGACCAAATTTTTCTTAGCCGGGTATGATTAGGTATTTTAACGTTTTACCTGTGAATCGCTGGGTTTTTGTTTTCTCTTGGGGTTTCCTTCTTTTTATATCCACTTGATATTTTATATATCTATTAGCTTAACTTTACTATAAGTTTTCCTTTATTTTTTCTCTTATTGCGCTCGCCACCACAATCAAATACTATCTAAATTTTGCTAATGGCGCCCTCGCAATCATCACTCACCCACATTCCTTGAAAAACACATACCAATCTTCCAAGGACTTCTCCTAACACACTCACTTTCCCTTTTATCCCATTTTTACTCACGCACTGTCAATGATCCATTGGATTGACCTTCCAACACTGATCACTTCCACCCATACAACCCTGCCTCACTCTGGCAACGCTCCACCTACTCTTTTGCCCTGTGGCATTACTACCTAGCTTCCATCTTTTATTTCACACTTCCTCTTTTTATCACACAGCAAATCACCACCACAAACATCAATAAAATAAAATAAATCCCAACTCCGGGCCTACCACGTAAACGGCAGTAGGACCGGCGTGCGGCAAGCCAATGTGGATGAATCGCCTGACTGTACATGCTAGTAACACGACAACAACACACAACATACATGTATATAAACAGATATACATAGAAGTAATGCGAATGTATCTAACTCCGGTTTCATACAAAAAAAGATTGGCAACGTGGGTAACTCCCACACCCTGAAGAGTCTCAGGCCGGGCTACTTAATCATCCAGGTAAGTAACCCCCTATCCAATAACACATTCTAAAGTCCGGTCCATGTCCCTAGGTACGAGCACATTCATCATCACAACAACTTGACTCTCATAGGATATTGAAACGGTCTTCCTTTTTTGTCCAGAAATCCGAATCCTCGGTCATAAAAAAACAATGTCAGGTAAACCAAAATTGGATAAAAAAAACGGGACGCACACTACCATAGAGTTAAAACTATATTGCACCCTATCACTACTGTTCCTTAACCTAACACTATTTTATTAACCTAGATATCACAGAAAAAAAATATTGCACCTGTTTCTACACCTTGATGTTCTTGGCGTGATATACGCCGATAGATTTTCCCTGGAGTGTCTCTAATTCGAACATGTTATCCCCCACAGATTTCACTATCCCACATTTTAGATATTTTGGACAAAATTTGGCATTCTGGCACCTCTTAAAATCTGAAACTGCAAAATTCCTTCTAAAAACCTCTTGCCCTGGACTGAATTTAATAGTCCTAGCCCTTTTATTATATCTAGAAGCACTTCTTACATAAGCCTCATGACGATTGTTCTTGACTCTATCCCTGACAATTTCTAACTTGTCGTTCCCTCCAAATCTTCTATACAGTGGTCGGACATCGACTGCAACTTTCGTGCTAGTCTATAATCCGCTCCAATCCCTATGATCCTCCTTCAAATAAGCCCTTATGACCGATAATACGAACTGATTTACTCGCGTTGGACTGTGGTGAATAAAATGCTAAGGGCGTTATACGCCCTTAACATATCGGTAAAAGTCTTTGATACAAATTGTTGTCCATTATCACTGTGCAGTGTTTCCGGTACGCCAAATTTCTGGAAAACCTCCTGTATCAGAAATTGAATCGTATTCTGTGCCGTAGCTTCCTTCATTGCATTTAAAAATACAAATTTTGAAAAGTGATATATTACAATGAAGATAAAGGTGTTTCCGTTTTTAGATCGCGGGCATTTGCCTAAAAAATCGACGTACAATTTTTGAAAAGGTCTGTCGGTCACTACTTCACATCCTATGGTTGGCATCGTATTTTGATGCACTGATTTGCTCTCCTTACACGTTTGGCAGTTACGGACATATTGTTGTACCTGACATGTCATTTGTGGCCAATAATATAACCTCCTCAACCTTTCTAACGTCTTTTTCAACCCTCCATGGGCGGCTGTAACATACTCATGTGCCTTCTCAATTATCCTGCGGAATCCACAACTTCCACATTGATTCACCCAAGTCTTCCAAGCTGTCGAATTTAGTCCTTTTATAAATTTTCCCATTATCCACTCGTAGATTTGGTAGTTTTGCCTGATTTTCCAAAATATTTTTACATTGTTAATTTTTTCAACGGGCTTAAGTTCGAATCTGCATGACTGCAAATGATTTTTTATTATTTTATTAATAAATGAATTTGTTCAAATTCTATTTATTCTATTCAAATTATTTTTTTATATTAAGATTGGAATATTAAGAATATTTTCAATAATCATGAAACCAGCAGAACGGATCAGTACCGATTTCGAGGCCGCTACGCCATCTCATCAGCGTTCTTTGTTCAATTTTTCCACTTTTGCAAGTGGTGCTAGTTAGTAAGAATATCAACTATTTAACCAATGTTATTAACGAAAATTGAATATGAGAAGTTCCCACATTCATATCTTTAAGTTCTTACCTTTTTGGTAAATTCACATAGTCTTCATTCTCAAAAGCTGTCGTTTCAAAATCTAAATATTCCTCATAATCTATTTGAGTCACTTCCGCCGGTATACGTGACAACATGTCAGCCACTACGTTTTCCGTTCCTCGTCGGTGTTCAATGCTGAAGTCATTTCAGACTACCATGATCAGTGATGACTGTAAATTTCATCATTTCTACGTAGGGTCTAAAACGTTTTATAACACTGCTGCCAGACATTCCTTTTCAATGACAGAATAATTTTTTGACATTTATTCAATTTCTGTGAGTAAAAAGCTATCGGATTTTCATGCCCCTGATCATTTTTTTGAAAAAGAACTGCACCTATCCCGTATTCTGAAGTATCGCACTGAATATAAATTTGCCTACCAAATTCTGGGTGTCGTAACACCGGAGCCGTAGTCAGCGATACCTTCAACGTTTCGAATTCCTCAATCGCCTCCGGAGTCATTACAAACCTTTTCCCTTTCTTCAAACTGTCGATAAGGGCAGCTGAGATGGTAGCAAAATCCCTAATAAATCTTCTATACCATCCAGCTGTACCTAAAAAACTTCTAACTTCCCTTGGTGATTTCGGAACTGAAATTTTCTGTATCGCCTCAACCTTTTCCTTGTCGGTCCTCAACATACCTCCGCCAATAACAAAACCTAAATATTTCAGTTCCCGGAAACAGAACATCGATTTATTTAAACCTATGGTGAGATTGGACTTACTCAAACATTCCGAAACCTGTCCCAAAAGTTTTAAGTGGTTTGAAAAATCCTCAGAGATGATTAGAAGATCGTCCAAATATATAAATACGTTGGAATTCAGTCTTGCGGGTATCACTCTGTCCATCAAACGACATAAACGCTGAGCAGCATTCCACAGACCAAATAGCATCACCCGGAATAGGTACATCGGTCGACCGGGTACCGTAAAAGCCGTGTATGGTTTTGCTTCCTCCACCAATTCAATCTGCCAGAAAGCATATTTTAAATCGACGCTGCTTATATAGTGCGTTTGGTCTATTCTGCTCAGTATGCCATCTATGTTTTGCAGCGGATACGCATCCTTCACCGTGACCGCGTTTAGTTTACGTGCGTCCAAACAGAACCGGATCTTTCCTGGTTTACGGACAACCGTCGTTCTGTTGGACCAATGATTGTTACTCTGTTCTATCACTTTAAAATTTAGCATATTATCAATTTCAGCTTACACTATTGTCTGAACTGCTGGTGAAATAGGATAATGTTTGTCCTTTGTAGGATTCGTCCCTTCTTATCAGTTTTATTTCATGTTTCTCTAAGTGTGTACACTAGGGTGCACCTTATTTTTCAACTTGCGAAATTGTACCTTAAATCCCCATATAAATGTTCTTGCCATCAAAAAAATATGTTCTCCAAAAAATTAGGCTGATCACATATCGGGAAAACGTGGCTCATCCGTTCTTCAGTTGCGATAAAATTACAACCTATATTCAATTTTCACATTTGTAATTTTCAGTTAAACTAATGCAATACAATTTACTTTTTCAAAGTAAATCGTAATAATATAAGAAACCGAATTCCTCAAATGGATCAGACGTGGCCCAAAGGGGGATGGGGCCTTTTTGTTTACCCCTCGCACCAATAAGTAAACTTTATTTTTGTTTTTAGACTTTCCGAAAGAACAATTTGAAACTTGATTTAATAGGCTAATCCCACACCTCATTAGATTATTTTCACACATCAAATTTGTTTTTTTATAAGTTTGATTTGTTTTATGAACAACATATCTTACCAAGGCAAATTAAACAGGTATTATTGTACCGTGGTATATTAGAAAGTACGGTATTATTCGTTTACTCGTAGACACTCACGCAGCCTTTTTATTATTTATTTTACGGTATACATAGAAATTTATATATTGACCGTCAAACCACAAAGCTACTAAAAATCTAAGTCTAGCAAATAGTTAAAAAATGTAAATATTAATAAATTCTGGCAACTCTGAACTGCAAAAATATATTTCTTAACTACATACGAGTACATATTCTTCGACATGAATTAAAATTGTGTCAGAAACTGATTTGAACAGTCGAAATACATTGTGAAAAATAAAGTTAAAAGTGAATTTTACATCCAAAGTTGTATTAAATCAAAGTCTAAGAACAAATCTGAATTATCTCTGTCGTTTGTAACTAACTAGCAAAAAAAAAAGGTTTGAATTAAAGGAAAATGAATACAAGAGTTCAAGAAAAGTTGTATATCTTGATCATGATGCGATCCAAATTATCAGTGCCAAATTACCCTCCAATGCGTAAGTTTTACGAGTATTATTCTATAATATGCGCAAAGTTAAACTAGACTTGCGAGCAAGTGCGTCTTTTGTGGTAAAAGAAATAGAAATTTTGTGGGATAAAGCGAGAATTCCAACAAGAGCATGCGACAAAAGTCGAAAGTTTATACTTTGAATGGAAGAAATTGTAGAAAAATTGCAAGCGGTGAACATTATTGCAAGAAAAAATGAACTATTGGAAAAGTTCGACGATCTATCTGATGTTGATCACGCTAATGCATTAGATATGATAAATATAGAAGAAAACAACTTATTTTTGATGAATCAAAGAAAAAAGGAGGACCTGGTTCAATGACGGTCAGTGACAAAATAAACAGATATCAGCATTAACTCTTCATTGGGATGGTAAAATTTTGCCATCATAGTTGGGTAGAGAAAAAGTCTACCGTTTACCAGTAGTAATATCATTTAACGGAAATGATCAGTTACTTGGGATACCAGCAATTTCTACCGGAACAGGAAAGGAACAAGCCACAGCTATTTCCAATTTGCTGAAAGAATGGGACCTAGAAGAAAAGGTGCAAGCTCTATGCTCCGACACTACTTGCCGTCATCATATCTTTGAAGTTCTTTTGAGGAGCGTTTTTGATGACAAAATGGAAAAATCTTCTGGCCCCAGTGTACAAATATTTAACAAATTTAGAGAAGAGTGGGCAGAAATTAAAAAAAATCTTTTAAATCTGGAATGGAAGATCTGCATGTAAAAACATACTGGGAGATATGAAAGATATAGTTGAGTTTGCTTTCAGTTGCCTAAAAGAAAGTCAACCCCGAGACGATTACAGAGAACTTCTCCAACTGGCTTTAGTTTTCCTTGGAGAGTCGGTTCCAAAGTTTACTTTCCGAATGCCAGGTGCCTTTCACCATGCGCGTTGGATGTCTAAGGCCATTTATGCATTAAAAATATTTTTATTTAGAGAACACTTCACGATAAGTGATTTAGAAAAGGATAACGTAAGAGGCATTTGTGTTTTTATAGTGAAAATATATTTAAAAACTTGGATAAAAGCGACAATTGCTGCTAAAGCCCCTAATCAAGATTTAAATTTATTAAAAAATTTATATGTATATGGTCTGGTCTGGTGGATGAAAATATAAGTAAAAAGGTATTACAGAAATTTCGCAACCATTTGTGGTACTTATCACATATCGATGAACAAATATCTAATAAATCAAAAAAATTTATGGTGGCTGCCTTACAAAACCCCAATAAAACTTAATCTTAACATAAAATAATAAATAGAATTTGAACAAATTCATTTATTAATAAACTAATAATTTAAGCCCGTTGAAAAAATTAACAATTTACATAAGAAAAGTTCGACTAATAAAAAAATCAATGAGTGTTCGAACTCACGGGCGATGTGTTAACACCTTTTTGTTTATTTATTTTATATTAAACCCACAAAAAACAAAGAGAATGCAAAGCAACAGACAAATGTACATACATACATTGTTATGTTTGTACATAAGCTACATACGTTGCTGGCTTGCTATCTCATTTTTATATATGTACGTATAACCACGTCACTATTCTCTTTGCTATGCATAAGACAAAACCGAAGATCAACATAAAACACTTTTTTAATATTACTCCAAATTAATACTCCGAATTAAAACACTTAAATCTCCGCTCGCCGATATCGGATCGCATTAATTTTTGGCCTAAACTCTTTGTCGAAACTCGCACTAGCGTTTTAATCCAAAAATTAATAAAATCGGCTATGAATTTCCGGATAAAATCGCGTGGGAAAATTATATGAAAATCGCCCAATAATCACTTTCAATACCGACTGCCAAGCAACGAACAAACAAACTCTTACACCTTACACTTGCGTATGTATTGAAACTGATAGTTTACTGCCCTAGAGGCGCGCGTATAGATGTTAACACATCAAAAAAATACATAACTGACATCAAAAAGTTTAACATTCCCCATGCTAACATTAGCCAGTTCATGTGTAAAAATATTGAGAATTTTGTTACAGAAAAGGCTTTAAATTTCTTCAAAAGATTTTCTATTTCAACGGATTTCTTAAAGAAAGATCCAGAAGAATGGCATACCGACACTGGTTACAATTGTAAGTAACCTAAAAGTAGTTAATGACACTGTAGAACGGACTGTAAAGTTGATGGTAGAATTTAATCACATTCGCCCAAATGTGGGATTATTGGTATTTTTGCAGAATTTTTTAGAAAAAATTTTAGTTCGATGAGTTTTTAGGGATTTTGGTTTTAAGTCCATTAGTTAAATGTACTCCACTTAAAAATACACATACTTTTTTAAAAGGTTTAGCTCATAAATAACATTTGAATTGATTTAGTTTATATTGTGCCTACATCACTAACTTTAGGGCGAATGAGCCACGCCTTCCCGTTATGCGATCCAAAAATTTTTTTCAGAACCTTATTTTTTCGATGGGAAGAACATTTTGAGGGAGAGTTACAACCAAAAACTTAAAAAAAATTTTGGCTCATACAGGCAAGGCGCACCCTAATGTACATAGTATTGTGACCAAGATTCCGAGAATTAAGTATATGGTGGTTTGTATGGGGTGGTCTTCTATAGGGATTAAATATTTTGATATTTTCTGTAAATTTGAAAATTAATGGTATGAGTCTGAATATAGTATATGGAGGATTTCCATTCGTTCGTCATATTTTTTATGTATAGCCTCTTTTATTTCTTGCTGATGGTTGAAATCGTCTTTTGCGTCTATATTGGTTGAAACATTAAATTGAATTAACTTAGGTCCTTTGATTATTTGACCATTCCAAATATGTTCGTCATCAGTCAAGATGTAACCGTTCTCTAGTATTCTGAGTGGTGCGTTATTTTCTTGAGTTATGTCACATTTAGCTGGCTTATTTTCTAATATATTTATAGTACAGTTATTAGCTTTGTTTATTTTACAAATATTATATCCTAAGAGATTTTTACATTGTGTTACTGAAGTATAATTACCATTACAAACAGTAATTTGTTTGTCCAATACTAATTTTCCATGCTTATATGCTAGTGGGAATATATTGGCCCTTATCGTGGTTGGCGTTTTTGTGGCAAAAGTCAGGCGTTTTTAAAAAATGATATCGTGGTTAGCAAAAACGCCAACAAATACGACACTGTTTATAAATCTATTACAAAAAAGGTTATCATGGTTGGCGTATTTGTCTGTCGAAAGTTGCAAAAACTGTCGTTAAGTTTTTTGATCACGACAGCATATGAAAATATTTTAAAAATGGATGCAAATAAACCGTAAGTTAAAATAATTATCATTATGGCTAGTTTTATTTGAAAATTTTTATTTTGGAACCTTCTAGATTAAAAATTACGACGCCAGCACAATTTTCAAAGTTGGTTGAATTAATGGGAAAAAACCTATTTGGCAAAAGGTTACAACAAAGGCTTAAAGAAAATAAACATAAAAGAAGAGTGGAATGAAATTGCAGAAGACCTAAATAGTATTGGCCCTCCATTCCGTACAGGTGAAGGTTGGTTGAAGGTGTGGGGGGACTACAAATTTAAATTAAAAAGACTGTCGCACAACAAAGCCGAAAGCCACGCAACAGGCGGAGGAAATTTTAAGCAGTTCATTTTGACACTAGTGGAAGAGGCTGCTGTGAATTTATTGCAAATGCACACTATTGTACAACACAAAGAACCTTTCGGTCTTAAGCGAGCACGATGTGTTTCTCCAAACCACGATGTCTCTAGTGATAAAGTGTTCGATACAATTTCCATTGACGAAAACGAAGAAACTTCTACTGCTGCTAAAAGGTCTAAAAAAACTAATGATGTCAGTGGTGATAAAAACATTGATACAAGTTTCACTGCAGAAAACGAGCAACCTTGCACTTCTTCTAAAGCATCTACAAAAGCTGATAACGCAAACGAGGAAAGTTTAAGAAGTTTTAAAAGAAATCGTAAAAATAGAGAAAATGATAAAATTAAATTATTAGAAGAACAAGTGGAACTCCAAAAAGTCCTGTGTCTAGACTTAAAAAATAAATTAACCGAAATAGAAAGATATACCAGAAAATTTTACAAAATTAAAGAAGAAAAATTGAAACTGCTTAAAGATGAGTTAAAGAGAAAAGATACCCACCGAAAAGAACTTTTAAAAATCAGAACAGCCGAACTTGAAATAAAACAAAAACGAATAGAAATTGACTTATTAAAAAATGATTTATAAAGCTTTTATTAATTTTAGTCCCATTATTATTTAAAAAAATGAATATTCTGTTTTTAATATATACAAACTAGTTGCTGAGTTCTTGCATTATTCTTAATCTTATATTTAAAGCATTTGAATCGGTGTCATCATTATGATTAGGTACATCTACATCATCAGTGTGTACATCAGACCAATCAATATTAAAATAAATGCAAATATTGTGCAAAGCAGCGCAAACAGATGTTATTTTCCCTGCGAATTCGGGGGTATAATGAAGTTGTCTTGCTCCCAGTAAACAGCGAAATCTATTTTTTAAGACACCTATGGTTCTTTCTACAACATTTCGGGTTTTTTAATGTATATTGTTAAAATTACTCTCCGGAGAACCATCCAATGTTGACCGAAAAGGTGTTATCAAGTATGTCTCCAAAGGATAACCAGCATCGCCTACACATAGACATAATAAAAATTAATTTAACAAAAAATACAATATACTTACCAAGCAACCATGCATTTCTTTCTCCGTTCTGATATTTTTCTTTTAAATGGTGTTTTAAGTCGCTTACATTCCAGATTAGTGAATCATGGCACGATCCCTTTTATAATTAAATATTATTATTGAATTAAATTATTTTTGAAGTACATAGGGGTTGTTCATATATATATATATATATATATATATATATATATATATATATATATATACCACCATTACGTTTAAGCTATAAAACCACTTTCTGTTTAGGTATTTAAAGCGTTCATCAACTGA
The DNA here is from genome assembly GCA_951800035.1 of Linnaemya tessellans. Taxonomy (NCBI): domain Eukaryota; kingdom Metazoa; phylum Arthropoda; class Insecta; order Diptera; family Tachinidae; genus Linnaemya; species Linnaemya tessellans. The sequence goes on along the minus strand of OX637534.1, from coordinate 37,102,317 downwards.
TGTGGGTACTATTGCTACATGAGTCCCGTCAATACAACCTATCACATCAGGAAATCCTGTTTTATTAAAGAAATGTTTTTTAATTTCTATATTAAATTTGAATTAAGATTCTATAGGCTAATTGTTCGAAATTTTAATTTAAATCTCAGAAAGACATGATAAATATTCCAAGGCACAAAGGCAAGTCAACATCAGTTTTATTGAACTTACACAGCAGAGCAGAACAGCTGTTTTCGAAAGACGCAACCCTTTCATCATCAGTGCTCATGTGTATTGTGTTTGTCACCGCTTATTAGGTGGCTTAGTTGAATGTGATAACAGTTCCTATTTACACAAATTTTATTGTGAAAAAGAATACGGGAACTGTATCAACCTGATGTTAACATGTTATTGTTATAATACCCGTGTTACCGTTTGATTATTTTTCTTCATGTCCCATTTTTCTGAATTTTTTTGTTCCATCATACCTAAGTCAAACTTTTTTGGTTTGAATTTTATACTTAAGTACATGTGAACGTTTTTCCAATTTTTATTATTGGGTAGCTCAAGCCATAGCTTAAATTTGTATGTAGTAATAATTTTGACCGAAAAGGTGTTATCAAGTATGTCTCCAAAGGATAACCAGCATCGCCTACACATAGACATAATAAAAATAAATTTAACAAAAAATACAATATACTTACCAAGCAACCATGCATTTCTTTCTCCGTTCTGATATTTTTCTTTTAAATGGTGTTTTAACTCGCTTACATTCCAGATTAGTGAATCATGGCACGATCCCTTTTATAATTAAATATTATTATTGAATTAAATTATTTTTGAAGTACATAGGGGTTGTTCATATATATATATATATATATATATGTATATATATATATATATATATATATATATATATATATATATATATATATATATATATATATATACCACCATTACGTTTAAGCTATAAAACCCCTTTCTGTTTAGGTATTTAAAGCGTTCATCAACTGATGTGGGTACTATTGCTACATGAGTCCCGTCAATACAACCTATCACATCAGGAAATCCTGTTTTTTTTAAAGAAATGTTTTTTAATTTCTATATTAAATTTGAATTAAGATTCTATAGACTAATTGTTCGAAATTTTAATTTAAATCTCAGAAAGACATGATAAATATTCCAAGGCACAAAGGCAAGTCAACATCAGTTTTATTCAACTTACACAGCAGAGCAGAACAGCTGTTTTCGAAAGACGCAACCCTTTCATCATCAGTGCTCATGTGTATTGTGTTTGTCACCACTTATTAGGTGGCTTAGTTGAATGTGATAACAGTTCCTATTTACACAAATTTTATTGTGAAAAAGAATACGGGAACTGTATCAACCTGATGTTAACATGTTATTGTTATAATACCCGTGTTACCGTTTGATTATTTTTCTTCATGTCCCATTTTTCTGAATTTTTTTGTTCCATCATACCTAAGTCAAACTTTTTTGGTTTGAATTTTATACTTAAGTACATGTGAACGTTTTTCCAATTTTTATTATTGGGTAGCTCAAACCATAGCTTAAATTTGTATGTAGTAATAATTTTAACGAACATTTTATATTGCTATATTAAATTTGAATTAAGATTCTATAGGCTAATTGTTCGAAATTTTAATTTAAATCTCAGAAAGACATGATAAATATTCCAAGGCACAAAGGCAAGTCAACATCAGTTTTATTCAACTTACACAGCAGAGCAGAACAGCTGTTTTCGAAAGACGCAACCCTTTCATCATCAGTGCTCATGTGTATTGTGTTTGTCACCACTTATTAGGTGGCTTAGTTGAATGTGATAACAGTTCCTATTTACACAAATTTTATTGTGAAAAAGAATACGGGAACTGTATCAACCTGATGTTAACATGTTATTGTTATAATACCCGTGTTACCGTTTGATTATTTTTCTTCATGTCCCATTTTTCTGAATTTTTTTGTTCCATCATACCTAAGTCAAACTTTTTTGGTTTGAATTTTATACTTAAGTACATGTGAACGTTTTTCCAATTTTTATTATTGGGTAGCTCAAGCCATAGCTTAAATTTGTATGTAGTAATAATTTTGACCGAAAAGGTGTTATCAAGTATGTCTCCAAAGGATAACCAGCATCGCCTACACATAGACATAATAAAAATTAATTTAACAAAAAATACAATATACTTACCAAGCAACCATGCATTTCTTTCTCCGTTCTGATATTTTTCTTTTAAATGGTGTTTTAAGTCGCTTACATTCCAGATTAGTGAATCATGGCACGATCCCTTTTATAATTAAATATTATTATTGAATTAAATTATTTTTGAAGTACATAGGGGTTGTTCATATATATATATATATATATATATATATATATATATATATATATATATATATATATATATATACCACCATTACGTTTAAGCTATAAAACCCCTTTCTGTTTAGGTATTTAAAGCGTTCATCAACTGATGTGGGTACTATTGCTACATGAGTCCCGTCAATACAACCTATCACATCAGGAAATCCTGTTTTTTTAAAGAAATGTTTTTTAATTTCTATATTAAATTTGAATTAAGATTCTATAGGCTAATTGTTCGAAATTTTAATTTAAATCTCAGAAAGACATGATAAATATTCCAAGGCACAAAGGCAAGTCAACATCAGTTTTATTCAACTTACACAGCAGAGCAGAACAGCTGTTTTCGAAAGACGCAACCCTTTCATCATCAGTGCTCATGTGTATTGTGTTTGTCACCACTTATTAGGTGGCTTAGTTGAATGTGATAACAGTTCCTATTTACACAAATTTTATTGTGAAAAAGAATACGGGAACTGTATCAACCTGATGTTAACATGTTATTGTTATAATACCCGTGTTACCGTTTGATTATTTTTCTTCATGTCCCATTTTTCTGAATTTTTTTGTTCCATCATACCTAAGTCAAACTTTTTTGGTTTGAATTTTATACTTAAGTATATGTGAAAGTTTTTCCAATTTTTATTATTGGGTAGCTCAAGCCATAGCTTAAATTTGTATGTAGTAATAATTTTAACGAACATTTTATATTGCTATATTAAATTTGAATTAAGATTCTATAGGCTAATTGTTCGAAATTTTAATTTAAATCTCAGAAAGACATGATAAATATTCCAAGGCACAAAGGCAAGTCAACATCAGTTTTATTCAACTTACACAGCAGAGCAGAACAGCTGTTTTCGAAAGACGCAACCCTTTCATCATCAGTGCTCATGTGTATTGTGTTTATCACCACTTATTAGGTGGCTTAGTTGAATGTGATAACAGTTCCTATTTACACAAATTTTATTGTGAAAAAGAATACGGGAACTGTATCAACCTGATGTTAACATGTTATTGTTATAATACCCGTGTTACCGTTTGATTATTTTTCTTCATGTCCCATTTTTCTGAATTTTTTTGTTCCATCATACCTAAGTCAAACTTTTTTGGTTTGAATTTTATACTTAAGTACATGTGAACGTTTTTCCAATTTTTATTATTGGGTAGCTCAAGCCATAGCTTAAATTTGTATGTAGTAATAGTTTTTTAATTACATTTTTTTCCTCTTCATCCATTAAAAACGAGATCCATCTGAGGCAAAGTTCACTATACATTGCTTCTATACATTCGTGAAATGCATCGCTTACAGAGGACTGGCAAAGATTAACATTTATGTCATTCCCAGCTCCTTTCTGATAACTACCTTCCGCAAGTATTCTTAGTGTTGCAGTCAACTTCACCAGTTTAGATACCGCAAAGTTCTTTTTAGGATTTCTTAACTTTGGACAAATTATTTTCAAGACATATTTAAATGCCTCTTTATTTAACCTAAAATAACTAACAAATCTGAAAGAAAGTAAATTTAAATTTTCACCAAAGTAAATGTACATATTTATGTATATTTACTTTTTGTTAGGCAGGGAAAATATATTGCATTCCCGCCTTAACTGTTTTTTCAAATTACTCTCTCTAATGTTAAAATATTCATCGTCTTCTTCTGAAGATGAATAAAATCCCACACTCAACATGATTTCTAAAAAAATAACACTAATAATAATTTAACTTTTAACTTGTATGCCGCGTAAATAACTTGTTAATTTATTTTCTGCAAACAGCTGTAACTTTTGGCAAGTTTTCATAACAGGATGCTTCAGAATAAAATAAAAATAGGCAATCTGTTACAATATGAGTCTTTTACAAAAGCTGGCGTACTCGAAAGTTTTTCACGATACCATTGAATTTTAAATAAGCCTACGAATACGACATTCGTCTAAATACGCCTACGCCAACTACGATAAGGGTGATTATATAATTTACATATATTTTTCAATATAGGATACTTATAAATTGTAATTATAGCTTGATTGTAAAAACAGATATGGATATTTGAATACTCTAGGATGTTTATTAATGGTAAGTCAAAATCTTCATTAGATACGATATCTTTTATTTCATTTAGATTCATTGTTCCTGAATAAAAATTTCCATTTTAGCAAAATTTATAGTAATTGTTATAGCTTCAAGTTCACGATATACTTCATTGATTATAATATTATATGTGATAGCTTTAGGATTTAATGTTTGTAAGATTTGTTCAAAGAGTGAGTTTACAATTTTTTGTCTGTTACTGTTTTCTATTAATTGATTAAGTACTGCCTTTATTTCGATTAAGTCGTCGTGATCTGGTGTCCCGGTGAAAAATTTTAATGTTGAACCTTGAAAGTTTAGTGCTCCTTTTTCGCGATGTGTATTCGGTATTAATTGCGTTTTTAAAGATTCAATTCTACCTATTAATATTTGTTCTTCCTGGCTTTGTTATGTATTATACATGTTTTACATTATGTCCTCGTATGGTCTCAGTATTTTTGTTAAGTTAACTACGTGATACAGATATGATGTGTCTCTGAACACATAGGCTGGATTTCCTTCTATGAGTACGTATTTTTTGTTTGTTAAATCAGTTATGTTGTCGCCAAAAGCAAATGCGAGAAATACAATTCCAATTATTGTTGACTTGTTCATAGTGTAGTTTGTCTGAGTATACTATCTTTATGTATAACCTTACCTTTCGCTAGTAGTTTATTGAGTGTCGATTCTTATTATGGTAATTGAGTAGTTTTTCCTCGAGTTTCTCCTTAATGTCAGAATATCGTTCTCTGTTGAAAAACACGTCCTCAGGTCTATATCCTGTTGTGGAATGAATCGTTTTATTATATACTGCATTGAATAACTCGTCTCCTGGTGGAGTGTTATTCTGATATGCCAAGGCCTTAGAGATTTCGATCAGAGTGCTATGGACATGTTCAACATGACTGTTGAACATGACGCTTTTTGCTACTATGCCAATAAATACATTTTCATTATCAGTCTTTAAATGTTTGGCGTTTGGGTAGATCTGTGTGAGAATATCTTCTATGAACTCATGACAGTTTGTTCTGCTATGTAATTTGCGTATGTAACAGTATTTGGAGTATTTATCAATGGTGCTGATGTACATATATTTGGTTATTCATGTAAAATATGTACATCTGTATGTACTCTCCTATTTTCGTGGGTATTGGTGTTTTCCCTATGGGTTGTTTATTTGGTCTTCGTTCATATTTATTTTGTAGGCAGATATTACAATCTATACATTCTCTTTTACGCATATCTCGAATGTTCGGCCAATAGTGCGTTAACGATATTTCTTGAGCGTTATTTTTATAATTTCTGTGGGCTCGTCTATGTGTTCGCATTACTATCTCTTTTTGTTCTTCTACATTAATAACATCTTGTAAATGTGTTATAACAAATAAATTGGATGGGAATGTAGTGATAATATCATTTTGTAGATGAAATAATGTTTCTTCACTTAATTTTAGTGCATTTTGAAGTTTTGGATTTGTTATTTGCTTTAGTCTGTCTCTCAATTCGTGTTTTGTTTTATAATATATGGTATGCCTAACCCGATCAGGAAAAGTGGCACATGCATCTATTTCGATTATTCTATTTTCGTCAAATATTGGTATTATTTGATTCCTAAAAGCATTTAGTGGTTGTTTGACTCTCTTAATACCTTCTGAAGGTGAAATTTAAGCTGAGTGTTGTGAACAACTGGATGTATTGTTAATTTGCTGCCGTGATAAAGCGTCTGCAACAACATTCTGGTGCCCAGGCTTGTACACTAATTTTGAACCATATTATGCTATGAAGTTTTTGCATCTTTTAGGTTTGGATTCTTGTCCGAGATAGAAAAGATTAATGACTGGTGGTCAGTGTATATTGTTAGGTCAGCGATACCGTAAGGATAGTTTCTCAATTTTTGTAAAGCCCAAACGATAGCTAACAATTCCTTTTCGTTTGTGCTGTAATTTTGCTCTGTTTCATTTAGAGTTCGTGAAATAAATACTATTGGTTTCTTATACTGGGAAAGAACTACGCCGATGGCAAAGCTACTTGCGTCGATGGTTAGCTCGAATGGTTCAGAAAATTCAGGTTGGAATAATTCGACCTGTGCCTGAAGGGCGTCTTTTATTTTATTTAATGCATCTAGTGCTGCTTGGTCGAGATTTATTTTTACTTTTTTACTTTCATTTTTACTAATTCCGCTATTATCTCCTCTGAGATGTATTGTGAGTGGTTTTACAATAGCTGCGAAGTTTTTAATAAATTTCCTATAGTTACTTGCTAAGTGCTTTTTGTTTGTTATGTGGTCAAGTATGTCTATATGCCTGCATTTCATTGGTTCTTACACCAAATCATCAGTAGACTTTAACCTAATTCCAAAATAACAAAACCTCTTAGCTTATACATAAACCCCCAAAAATTAATTGAGAATTACACAAGCAAAACCATAGGATTTGAAATTCAAGAAAACACAACAAACAAATTTTATTCGATATAAATCTATTTTGTTTTTCCACCTTCATACAATTAGTCTGCCGTTGGCAAACAATAAAAGTATATAAAGAAGGCACAATGAAAAACAAAATCTACACAAAACGTTCTTAAAATCGTTTATTCGACATATTCTCTCAATTAAATTAGTGCGATTTTAAGAACGTTTTCTGTAGATTTTGTTTTTCTTTGTGCCTTTTTTATATACTTTTATTGTTTGCCAACGGCAGACTAATTGTATGCTCTTCGAACTTGTCCATCGGCGACTACTTTCACTTCTAAAACCCTTCCTCTAGGCCATACACTACGTGGACTCGCAGGGTCAACCACAACCACTAAATCGCCTACATCTAGAGGCTTTGACTTTTCAAACCATTTACTTCGGCATGTGAGTGAAGGCAAATACTCATACTAACCACCTTTTTCAAAAACGTTCTGCATATTGTTGCGCGCAGAGCCAACTACTCCGTAATACAACTCCGCTGCCATCGTAAGACGCTAGAGGCTTCATTCCATTGGCGCAACCCAGTAGTAAATGATTTGGGGTTAACGCGTCTTGATCCATTATCGATCGGAACATAGGCTAGTGGGCGAGAATTTACTATATTTTCCACTTCGGGCATCATGGAGCGTAATGTCTCGTCGTTGGACAATCTATTAGGCATTATACTGTACAGAACGGTTTTGATGAAACGTACCATGCGCTCCCAAGCGCCTCCCATGTGGGGTGCAGATGGAGGATTGAAATTACATTTTGTTGTTACTGTGGTGAGAGCACGAACCAAATCGCTACGATCAACGTCCTTAATACATTCCCGTAACTCACGCTCAGCTCCAACGAAGTTTGTACCATTATCACTGAAGAATTCTCTAGGTGTACCCCGTCTGGCAATAAAATTACAGATAGCCAAAATACATGAACTCGTAGTTAATGAGTGAGCGATTTCTACATGAACGGCTCGTATTGTTAGACATGTAAATATGACACCATACCTTTTTTCTTTATGTCTGTTGACTGCTACCAGTATAGGACCAAAGAAATCGATACCAGTGAACTTGAATGGCGAAGTGTAAGTTGCTAGGCGAGCCCTGGGAAGTTTTGCCATTTGCGGGTAACTTGGTGCGGCTTTCCTTACTTTGCACATTTGGCATGTTTTAATCAATTTTCTGAATACTGTCCTTAGACGTGGTATATGAAATTTTAGTCGGATATCATTAATTACTGTTTCATGATTTGCGTGATGGTATTGATCATGGTAATGCAGTATCAGAAGCTCTGTGACGCGACTATTTTTTGGCATAATGGCAGGGTGCTTAAACTCCTCGGGAATGCAAGCTTCATTAATTCTACCATCGATCCTCAAGACTCCATCGCTGTCTAAATATGGTGACAATTTATAAATTGCACTTTGTTTGTTTACTTTAAGCTTGCTTTCTAGCTGCATTATTTCAACTTTAAATGCCTCCTTTTGAGCTTCTCTAATGAGTATTATCTCTGCTTTTTTTTTTGTTCTATTTGATGCAAGCAGTCTTCACTGTAAGGTGTGGGAACGTCTCTGTGCTTCAGCTTAGCTATGAAATGAAATATGTAGGCCACCGCCCTCAAAAGTCTTTTCCATTTCGAAAATCGGAAAACGTCGATCAAGAAATCGCTCTTTTGTATAAAAAGAGAATGTTTTTTCGTCTCGCAGTCGGTTTGCCACTCAGTATCTGCTTCTATTGGACATGTATTTTCTGGTCGCATTAAAAAATTGGAGCCATTCAGCCATCGACTATTGTTTTTTAGGTCAGGACCATTCTTTTGCCACTTGGTTGCTTCATCAGCAACGTTCAACTTGCCAGGAATTCACCTCCACCCCCTTATCTTAGTGGTATCTAGTATTTCACTGACTCTTAGTGCCACGAACTGGTGATACCTCCTATGATCCGACCTTACCCAGCTGGCTACTGTCTTTGAATCTGTCCAATAAAATTTTCGATTGATTATTATTGTCTGACTTTGACATACACTACAGGCTGCACGGGATGCTATTACAGCAGCCATTAGCTCTAACCGAAGAATTGATGTTATTTTTAGTGGTGCAACTCTTGTCTTAGAGCCGACTAACGACACGACAATTTTATTTTCATCAGAAATTCGTAGGTAAATAACTGCTGCATATCCATGTTCGCTGGCATCAGCAAATGTGTGCAGCTGTACTTCTAAGTTATTATAGTTTTTAAAAATTTTAAGGTAGCACCTAGGTATGTAAATGTTCTGAGCGTCTGTTAAAAGCGACATCCATTTTAAACACTTTATCATTTGATGTTCGTCAATTTCTTTGTCCCAGCCTACTCCACTTCTCCATACCTCTTGCAAGACTATTTTAAGATACATGAAGTAATGTCCAATAAGACCTAGTGGATCATAAACAGTCATAAGAATTTTCAATAATCCGCGTTTTGTGGGCGTCTTCTTCGCTAGAAAATATATACTCTGCGAGATTTTCAAACAAATGACATCATCAACTGGCTTCCAGGAAATACCAAGAACTTTGTCGGTGTCTGAGCTATTATTCAATGTTAAATTTTTATTCTCATTTTGAAACTTGGACTCACCCAATGCATTTAAAACTTCGTCACTGTTGCATAGCCAATTTCTAATGTTGAATCCTGCTTGCGCGTAAATTGCCTCTTGTGAGGCAAGAGTAATACCTTCCTCTGAGGTGTCCACTGAACCTAAGAAGTCATCGACATAATGATTTCCTTTTATGGCTGCCGATGCTACCGGATACGTTTCTTCAAATTTCGATGCGTGCATATTCTTCACATATTGTGATATGCATGGGGCGCAAGATGCGCCGAACAGCATTACATTCATCACGTATATATCTGGTTCTTCATCGTTTTCATCCGTTCGCCACAAGAACCTTTGTACATCGCGGTCTGATTTTCTCATAAAAATTTGGTGGAACATTTGTTCAATGTCAGCACTTATTGCCACAGATTTTTCACGAAAGCGGTAAATGATGGAGGGGAGAGACAATAACAAGTCGGGTCCCTTCATTAACAAAGAATTAAGTGATACCCCTTTAGCCTTAGCTGCGGCATCCCAAACAATTCTTGTTTTGCCTGGATTATTTCTATTAACAACAGGAAATATTGGCAGATACCATACTTTTGACGAAGTAGTTGGTAATGATTTTAAGTTCCCAATTCTAGTTATGTATCCTTTATATTTGTATTCTGAAATTGTTTTAGAAAAAATCTTCTGCAAACTTTCATCATTATATAACCTTTTTTTCTAAATGTAAAAATCTCTTTTTAGCCATATCCAGACCGTCTGGCAAGGCAATATTTTCATTACGCCATTATGATTATTTCGTCTCTGAGTAGTAAATTTCTGTAGAATTGAAATTGCCTTTTCGTCGTCTTTACTCATAACTTTATCTTTATTTAGTATACCCGTTGTTTCTAATACATAAAATCTTTTTACTAAGTCAAATAATATTTCATCATTATAGTGATTGCATTCACATATGTGATAATGATGTACAGCTTTAGATGAATTTTGTTTAACAGATCCGTATAAAAACCAGCCGAGGGGGGTGTTAACGGCGACGGGTTCATTAATTTTGCCATCTATTATTTGTCTAGCTACACATAGTCTTGAATTATTTAGTCCGATGAGTAGTCGCGGATTTGCATCTGTATGGCTTTGTATTGGCAGACCTTTTAAATATAAAAAATGTTCAGTTAATTCTTTCATATTGCTTGTTTGTCGTGGAAGTGACAAATATTTAACTGTATGAACGTCAGCATTAACAGCCAATCCCACGATGTCACTCATTTTCGTTTGCAAGCATTTTAAACGACAAACAGCTGTTTTGCGTTCCATTAAATGTCTTTAGCACGACAAGTCGAAAGAAAATGTGTGCGAACGATAACGTAAGCATTTCAATACAAAATTGTGTCCCACTAACAATTTTTTCAGTCATTTATACGAACTCAAATGTCAAAAGTAGGCACTTGTATTTTTATTGTCGACTGAGACAAAATAAAACAAATTATTTCTTTATTGCATAGAATATAAAAATTGTTTTTGTACAAATAAAAGAAAAAATTTTGAAAAGGACTTTGATAGTAAAAAAAAAATGGAAAGTAAATGGTAAGTACATATACATATATGTATATGCATATTATTATTGAAAATATTTGTTTTTTATATAAAAATTCGCATTTCAGCATAAAAAAATCAACTTTGCAACAGTTAAAGGCGCTTGTTCATTACATGGAAGAAAATCCGGAGTTCGCCAGAGGTTCTGTTGTGTTTGGAAGCACCAAGTTATCTGTGGAGGAGCAATGGATTGCACTTGCCAAAAAGTTAAATTCTCTTGGGCCGCCTGTTCGTACGGTTGCAGAATGGAAAAAGGTTAGTACTTATTTACTATTAACATTATAGGTATTACTATTCATATTAATTTATTTTCAGTCTTGGTCCGACTTGAAGTCGCGTACTAAGAAAAAAATAGCAGAAAACAAGAAAAGTTTAACCGTGACTGGTGGTGGTCTGTACTGTACGAACTCTCTTTCGGAATTGGAGCAAGTTGTGGACCGAATATTGTATTTATCTAAGGCCGCTGCACCAGCCGGTGAAGTGTTTGGTTGTTCTTCACAAACAGGCGAAAATGATATTGAAAATTGTTTTATTCCAATATCCGACACACCGCCAAGAAATACCAAAGCCGTTGCTGTTGTCACTCCATCCAGGCAGAATGCAAATATAGATATAGTGCAGCATCCAAATCAAAAAAACAACGAAGCGGGGACTCAATTTATAGAAAAAAGAGTACATGGTGACGACGATCTTCCTGGCTGCTCTTCAGCAAAAAAAAAGAAAGCTTTAGGATTCAATGTTTGTAAGATTTGTTCAAAGAGTGAGTTTACAATTTTTTGTCTGTTACTGTTTTCTATTAATTGATTAAGTACTGCCTTTATTTCGATTAAGTCGTCGTGATCTGGTGTCCCGGTGAAAAATTTTAATGTTGAACCTTGAAAGTTTAGTGCTCCTTTTTCGCGATGTGTATTCGGTATTAATTGCGTTTTTAAAGATTCAATTCTACCTATTAATATTTGTTCTTCCTGGCTTTGTTATGTATTATACATGTTTTACATTATGTCCTCGTATGGTCTCAGTATTTTTGTTAAGTTAACTACGTGATACAGATATGATGTGTCTCTGAACACATAGGCTGGATTTCCTTCTATGAGTACGTATTTTTTGTTTGTTAAATCAGTTATGTTGTCGCCAAAAGCAAATGCGAGAAATACAATTCCAATTATTGTTGACTTGTTCATAGTGTAGTTTGTCTGCGTATACTATCTTTATGTATAACCTTACCTTTCGCTAGTAGTTTATTGAGTGTCGATTCTTATTATGGTAATTGAGTAGTTTTTCCTCGAGTTTCTCCTTAATGTCAGAATATCGTTCTCTGTTGAAAAACACGTCCTCAGGTCTATATCCTGTTGTGGAATGAATCGTTTTATTATATACTGCATTGAATAACTCGTCTCCTGGTGGAGTGTTATTCTGATATGCCAAGGCCTTAGAGATTTCGATCAGAGTGCTATGGACATGTTCAACATGACTGTTGGTTGTCGAATGATGAATGTGTGTTACTGTATGTTGTATTGATTGTCGCTCATAGACGCTTTTTGCTACTATGCCAATAAATACATTTTCATTATCAGTCTTTAAATGTTTGGCGTTTGGGTAGATCTGTGTGAGAATATCTTCTATGAACTCATGACAGTTTGTTCTGCTATGTAATTTGCGTATGTAACAGTATTTGGAGTATTTATCAATGGTGCTGATGTACATATATTTGGTTATTCATGTAAAATATGTACATCTGTATGTACTCTCCTATTTTCGTGGGTATTGGTGTTTTCCCTATGGGTTGTTTATTTGGTCTTCGTTCATATTTATTTTGTAGGCAGATATTACAATCTATACATTCTCTTTTACGCATATCTCGAATGTTCGGCCAATAGTGCGTTAACGATATTTCTTGAGCGTTATTTTTATAATTTCTGTGGGCTCGTCTATGTGTTCGCATTACTATCTCTTTTTGTTCTTCTACATTAATAACATCTTGTAAATGTGTTATAACAAATAAATTGGATGGGAATGTAGTGATAATATCATTTTGTAGATGAAATAATGTTTCTTCACTTAATTTTAGTGCATTTTGAAGTTTTGGATTTGTTATTTGCTTTAGTCTGTCTCTCAATTCGTGTTTTGTTTTATAATATATGGTATGCCTAACCCGATCAGGAAAAGTGGCACATGCATCTATTTCGATTATTCTATTTTCGTCAAATATTGGTATTATTTGATTCCTAAAAGCATTTAGTGGTTGTTTGACTCTCTTAATACCTTCTGAAGGTGAAATTTAAGCTGAGTGTTGTGAACAACTGGATGTATTGTTAATTTGCTGCCGTGATAAAGCGTCTGCAACAACATTCTGGTGCCCAGGCTTGTACACTAATTTTGAACCATATTATGCTATGAAGTTTTTGCATCTTTTAGGTTTGGATTCTTGTCCGAGATAGAAAAGATTAATGACTGGTGGTCAGTGTATATTGTTAGGTCAGCGATACCGTAAAGATAGTTTCTCAATTTTTGTAAAGCCCAAACGATAGCTAACAATTCCTTTTCGTTTGTGCTGTAATTTTGCTCTGTTTCATTTAGAGTTCGTGAAATAAATACTATTGGTTTCTTATACTGGGAAAGAACTACGCCGATGGCAAAGCTACTTGCGTCGATGGTTAGCTCGAATGGTTCAGAAAATTCAGGTTGGAATAATTCGACCTGTGCCTGAAGGGCGTCTTTTATTTTATTTAATGCATCTAGTGCTGCTTGGTCGAGATTTATTTTTACTTTTTTACTTTCATTTTTACTAATTCCGCTATTATCTCCTCTGAGATGTATTGTGAGTGGTTTTACAATAGCTGCGAAGTTTTTAATAAATTTCCTATAGTTACTTGCTAAGTGCTTTTTGTTTGTTATGTGGTCAAGTATGTCTATATGCCTGCATTTCATTGGTTCTTACACCAAATCATCAGTAGACTTTAACCTAATTCCAAAATAACAAAACCTCTTAGCTTATACATAAACCCCCAAAAATTAATTGAGAATTACACAAGCAAAACCATAGGATTTGAAATTCAAGAAAACACAACAAACAAATTTTATTCGATATAAATCTATTTTGTTTTTCCACCTTCATACAATTAGTCTGCCGTTGGCAAACAATAAAAGTATATAAAGAAGGCACAATGAAAAACAAAATCTACACAAAACGTTCTTAAAATCGTTTATTCGACATATTCTCTCAATTAAATTAGTGCGATTTTAAGAACGTTTTCTGTAGATTTTGTTTTTCTTTGTGCCTTTTTTATATACTTTTATTGTTTGCCAACGGCAGACTAATTGTATGCTCTTCGAACTTGTCCATCGGCGACTACTTTCACTTCTAAAACCCTTCCTCTAGGCCATACACTACGTGGACTCGCAGGGTCAACCACAACCACTAAATCGCCTACATCTAGAGGCTTTGACTTTTCAAACCATTTACTTCGGCATGTGAGTGAAGGCAAATACTCATACTAACCACCTTTTTCAAAAACGTTCTGCATATTGTTGCGCGCAGAGCCAACTACTCCGTAATACAACTCCGCTGCCATCGTAAGACGCTAGAGGCTTCATTCCATTGGCGCAACCCAGTAGTAAATGATTTGGGGTTAACGCGTCTTGATCCATTATCGATCGGAACATAGGCTAGTGGGCGAGAATTTACTATATTTTCCACTTCGGGCATCATGGAGCGTAATGTCTCGTCGTTGGACAATCTATTAGGCATTATACTGTACAGAACGGTTTTGATGAAACGTACCATGCGCTCCCAAGCGCCTCCCATGTGGGGTGCAGATGGAGGATTGAAATTACATTTTGTTGTTACTGTGGTGAGAGCACGAACCAAATCGCTACGATCAACGTCCTTAATACATTCCCGTAACTCACGCTTAGCTCCAACGAAGTTTGTACCATTATCACTGAAGAATTCTCTAGGTATACCCCGTCTGGCAATAAAATTACAGATAGCCGAAATACATGAACTCGTAGTTAATGAGTGAGCGATTTCTACATGAACGGCTCGTATTGTTAGACATGTAAATATGACACCATACCTTTTTTCTTTATGTCTGTTGACTGCTACCAGTATAGGACCAAAGAAATCGATACCAGTGAACTTGAATGGCGAAGTGTAAGTTGCTAGGCGAGCCCTGGGAAGTTTTGCCATTTGCGGGTAACTTGGTGCGGCTTTCCTTACTTTGCACATTTGGCATGTTTTAATCAATTTTCTGAATACTGTCCTTAGACGTGGTATATGAAATTTTAGTCGGATATCATTAATTACTGTTTCATGATTTGCGTGATGGTATTGATCATGGTAATGCAGTATCAGAAGCTCTGTGACGCGACTATTTTTTGGCATAATGGCAGGGTGCTTAAACTCCTCGGGAATGCAAGCTTCATTAATTCTACCATCGATCCTCAAGACTCCATCGCTGTCTAAATATGGTGACAATTTATAAATTGCACTTTGTTTGTTTACTTTAAGCTTGCTTTCTAGCTGCATTATTTCAACTTTAAATGCCTCCTTTTGAGCTTCTCTAATGAGTATTATCTCTGCTTTTTTTTTTGTTCTATTTGATGCAAGCAGTCTTCACTGTAAGGTGTGGGAACGTCTCTGTGCTTCAGCTTAGCTATGAAATGAAATATGTAGGCCACCGCCCTCAAAAGTCTTTTCCATTTCGAAAATCGGAAAACGTCGATCAAGAAATCGCTCTTTTGTATAAAAAGAGAATGTTTTTTCGTCTCGCAGTCGGTTTGCCACTCAGTATCTGCTTCTATTGGACATGTATTTTCTGGTCGCATTAAAAAATTGGAGCCATTCAGCCATCGACTATTGTTTTTTAGGTCAGGACCATTCTTTTGCCACTTGGTTGCTTCATCAGCAACGTTCAACTTGCCAGGAATTCACCTCCACCCCCTTATCTTAGTGGTATCTAGTATTTCACTGACTCTTAGTGCCACGAACTGGTGATACCTCCTATGATCCGACCTTACCCAGCTGGCTACTGTCTTTGAATCTGTCCAATAAAATTTTCGATTGATTATTATTGTCTGACTTTGACATACACTACAGGCTGCACGGGATGCTATTACAGCAGCCATTAGCTCTAACCGAAGAATTGATGTTATTTTTAGTGGTGCAACTCTTGTCTTAGAGCCGACTAACGACACGACAATTTTATTTTCATCAGAAATTCGTAGGTAAATAACTGCTGCATATCCATGTTCGCTGGCATCAGCAAATGTGTGCAGCTGTACTTCTAAGTTATTATAGTTTTTAAAAATTTTAAGGTAGCACCTAGGTATGTAAATGTTCTGAGCGTCTGTTAAAAGCGACATCCATTTTAAACACTTTATCATTTGATGTTCGTCAATTTCTTTGTCCCAGCCTACTCCACTTCTCCATACCTCTTGCAAGACTATTTTAAGATACATGAAGTAATGTCCAATAAGACCTAGTGGATCATAAACAGTCATAAGAATTTTCAATAATCCGCGTTTTGTGGGCGTCTTCTTCGCTAGAAAATATATACTCTGCGAGATTTTCAAACAAATGACATCATCAACTGGCTTCCAGGAAATACCAAGAACTTTGTCGGTGTCTGAGCTATTATTCAATGTTAAATTTTTATTCTCATTTTGAAACTTGGACTCACCCAATGCATTTAAAACTTCGTCACTGTTGCATAGCCAATTTCTAATGTTGAATCCTGCTTGCGCGTAAATTGCCTCTTGTGAGGCAAGAGTAATACCTTCCTCTGAGGTGTCCACTGAACCTAAGAAGTCATCGACATAATGATTTCCTTTTATGGCTGCCGATGCTACCGGATACGTTTCTTCAAATTTCGATGCGTGCATATTCTTCACATATTGTGATATGCATGGGGCGCAAGATGCGCCGAACAGCATTACATTCATCACGTATATATCTGGTTCTTCATCGTTTTCATCCGTTCGCCACAAGAACCTTTGTACATCGCGGTCTGATTTTCTCATAAAAATTTGGTGGAACATTTGTTCAATGTCAGCACTTATTGCCACAGATTTTTCACGAAAGCGGTAAATGATGGAGGGGAGAGACAATAACAAGTCGGGTCCCTTCATTAACAAAGAATTAAGTGATACCCCTTTAGCCTTAGCTGCGGCATCCCAAACAATTCTTGTTTTGCCTGGATTATTTCTATTAACAACAGGAAATATTGGCAGATACCATACTTTTGACGAAGTAGTTGGTAATGATTTTAAGTTCCCAATTCTAGTTATGTATCCTTTATATTTGTATTCTGAAATTGTTTTAGAAAAAATCTTCTGCAAACTTTCATCATTATATAACCTTTTTTTCTAAATGTAAAAATCTCTTTTTAGCCATATCCAGACCGTCTGGCAAGGCAATATTTTCATTACGCCACAGCAGCGCAGTTTCATAATGATTATTTCGTCTCTGAGTAGTAAATTTCTGTAGAATTGAAATTGCCTTTTCGTCGTCTTTACTCATAACTTTATCTTTATTTAGTATACCCGTTGTTTCTAATACATAAAATCTTTTTACTAAGTCAAATAATATTTCATCATTATAGTGATTGCATTCACATATGTGATAATGATGTACAGCTTTAGATGAATTTTGTTTAACAGATCCGTATAAAAACCAGCCGAGGGGGGTGTTAACGGCGACGGGTTCATTAATTTTGCCATCTATTATTTGTCTAGCTACACATAGTCTTGAATTATTTAGTCCGATGAGTAGTCGCGGATTTGCATCTGTATGGCTTTGTATTGGCAGACCTTTTAAATATAAAAAATGTTCAGTTAATTCTTTCATATTGCTTGTTTGTCGTGGAAGTGACAAATATTTAACTGTATGAACGTCAGCATTAACAGCCAATCCCACGATGTCACTCATTTTCGTTTGCAAGCATTTTAAACGACAAACAGCTGTTTTGCGTTCCATTAAATGTCTTTAGCACGACAAGTCGAAAGAAAATGTGTGCGAACGATAACGTAAGCATTTCAATACAAAATTGTGTCCCACTAACAATTTTTTCAGTCATTTATACGAACTCAAATGTCAAAAGTAGGCACTTGTATTTTTATTGTCGACTGAGACAAAATAAAACAAATTATTTCTTTATTGCATAGAATATAAAAATTGTTTTTGTACAAATAAAAGAAAAAATTTTGAAAAGGACTTTGATAGTAAAAAAAAAAATGGAAAGTAAATGGTAAGTACATATACATATATGTATATGCATATTATTATTGAAAATATTTGTTTTTTATATAAAAATTCGCATTTCAGCATAAAAAAATCAACTTTGCAACAGTTAAAGGCGCTTGTTCATTACATGGAAGAAAATCCGGAGTTCGCCAGAGGTTCTGTTGTGTTTGGAAGCACCAAGTTATCTGTGGAGGAGCAATGGATTGCACTTGCCAAAAAGTTAAATTCTCTTGGGCCGCCTGTTCGTACGGTTGCAGAATGGAAAAAGGTTAGTACTTATTTACTATTAACATTATAGGTATTACTATTCATATTAATTTATTTTCAGTCTTGGTCCGACTTGAAGTCGCGTACTAAGAAAAAAATAGCAGAAAACAAGAAAAGTTTAACCGTGACTGGTGGTGGTCTGTACTGTACGAACTCTCTTTCGGAATTGGAGCAAGTTGTGGACCGAATATTGTATTTATCTAAGGCCGCTGCACCAGCCGGTGAAGTGTTTGGTTGTTCTTCACAAACAGGCGAAAATGATATTGAAAATTGTTTTATTCCAATATCCGACACACCGCCAAGAAATACCAAAGCCGTTGCTGTTGTCACTCCATCCAGGCAGAATGCAAATATAGATATAGTGCAGCATCCAAATCAAAAAAACAACGAAGCGGGGACTCAATTTATAGAAAAAAGAGTACATGGTGACGACGATCTTCCTGGCTGCTCTTCAGCAAAAAAAAAGAAAGTCCGTTACTGATGAACAAATCAGCCTTTTAAGGCGTCAAATACGAATTGGTGAGCATACAGCTGCATTAGCAAAAGAACAAGCTGACGCAACAAAAGCCCTGGTTGATGCTGCCAGGAGAATAGCTGATGCCACTGAAATGCAAGCTGAAGCAGCCAAAAAAAGTGCAGAAATTACATCAAAGATTCTAATGTCAATTGAATCAATGACAAAATTTCTGTCAGAACATTTAAAAACCAACACCAACCACTGAAAGATATAAGACTGATAATAAATTTTGGAATGATACAAGGCTTGGAATTTACCAAATGTATTTATGTATATATACACATATACATATCTTTATATATATAATTCAACTCTACGTGTGTATGTCACTGAACTTCTAAACGGCTGGACCGATTTGAATGAATTTTTTTGTATGGGTTTGGGTGGCGCCCTGGATGGTTTAGATTACCAAATTGACCATGCGCACTCTTACGCCCACTTTTTTTTATTTTAAGGCAACACAACGTTTGCCGAATCAGCTAGTGTATGTATAAATACAGAAATAGTTATTTATTAAAATATATGGATCAGTTAATAAATAAATAACAATATGTATGCACATAAAGCTTATTTTTATTATTATAAATTAATAGCAATAGCCCTTCGTATTGCAACAGCAGCACTTATTTCTTCGTTCGAAATATCTTCCGTTAACGTTTCGTCTTGGACTTTCAATACTTCAACGACATCCTGCATGCACTTGTATTTTAAGCACATGTTGTGAACGGCACAGCACGCGTTAATAATTTGTGTTGCCTTTTCTGGGGTATAGTGGAGACCTCTCGAGCACAGAATGCAACGGAATCTGTTTTTAAGCACGCCAAAGCACCGTTCAACAACATTCCGGGTGCTAGTGTGAATTTTATTATAACGCATTTCAGAAATGACAGTAGAATTTCTAAAAGGGGTCATCAGAAATGGGCTTAACTTGTAGCCTCCATCACCTGGTACAGAAAAACATGATAATTATAAAATTTAGAAATATAAAAATTGTAAGAATAATGTTTCATTACCAAGAATGTAATTGTTCCTTTTGCCACTGTCAAAGTCGTTTTGCAGCTTTTCGTTCACAGCACTAAATTCCCACACGAACGCATCATGGTTGGAGCCGGGATGCCTAGCGTCAACAAACCTGATGGTCATATTATGGTCACATATCTGGAAAAAATACTTATAAATCGAAAACTAGAAATATTTCACTCCTACTTACCATCATTGCATTTATACTACAAAAACCCTTTCGGTTATAGTATAAACGTTTAAAGTTGTCGCCTGGTGACTTAATGCGGATATGTGTTCCATCCACACATCCAATCACTCCCGGAAAGCCAGTGCGCTCAAAAAAAGTCTGTTTTATAAAGGCTTCTTCCTCTGAAGTGGGCATTTTTATCCACTGTGGACAAATCCAGCTTTCAAACAGGTCCAAGCATTCAGCAATAATTCGATTGACTGAAGACTTTCCTGTTGAGGACACACTTTCATTGCCAACAGTTCTTTGGTAGCTTCCCGTTGCTAAGAAACGAAAAAAAGTTGCCAGTTTCACATCGGGTCGAATTTTAGTGCTTCTAAATGCTGCTGCCATTTTCGAGTGGAGCATTTGCAACACCATATTAAAAATTTCTTTCGAAACACGAAAGTTGGCGAGAAATCTGTTATTAAAAATAAGTATATACATTCATAAATATGTATGTATTACAGACATTTAGATAAATACACAAATATCTAGGTAAGTAAAATTTCTTATAAAATTCATATTTACTTACTCGTTAGAAGTATCTCGTAGTTGTCTCCTGGAAATGCGCACTTCTTCATCCATTTCCTCCAAGAAATGTACAGCGACACTGAAATTCATGGTGCACTTTACCAATAACAGTTAATACGAATTTTTGTAATGTTTAATAAACTTATTAAACGAACACTGCTCTTGTATTTTTTACTTTTTTAAAGCACACAAAAATCAATTGTTTATATTTTGTTGTTTACAAAAATTCTGGGATTTTTTGCCCACAGAGTTGCTATTTTCTATGAACAAAACTTTCATTTAAGCGTTTTTTCAACAATATGCTGATCTGGCAACAATAAATTTTTAAATGGCATACGTTAATAACGTAAAGTCATGCGCACGGCAAGTCGAATATTATTGGGGCGCTCAAGCGCACGAAAGTGAGTGACTGATATAATTTAGAGAACGTTGGCGTGTGACATCGTGGGATTGGCTGTAAATTTCTTTTTGTTAATACCTGACACTGAAATATTCAGATGAAGGGAATTTTCTTCCTTTCGTTCTACATTACCGGTCCACTTGAGACATATTGGTTCTTTTGTTCCGGACAGTTTTAGTTCATTTACAAGCTTTTCATCAATTAGGTTTGTTGATGACCCTTCATCGATAAAAGCAAATGTATTTAAAGCTGTATTTTTATTACCATATATGGTTACAGGAATGATCTTAAAAAAATTTGTATGTATAGAAACACTGTGGGTGTTGCAACTTTGTATTCTATTATTATCGTGCGAATTATTAAAGTTTTCTTCTACAGCGTTTACCATCCCTGTTTGATTTATGTTATCATATGTTTGGTCTTTGTGACTACCCGTCCACACGAGAAATAAGTTTGGCAATCATTGCCGTGGCAACCGTCAAATTTGATTGCCGACACAAGATATTAACGTGTGGACCGCATGAATATATGTTAGAACACATATTCGGCAACAAATGTTATAATACATTGCCGAGCAATAATCTTTTAACACATGCTGTCAAATTGAATTGTCATTTGATTGAAATTTTTGTCATAAGAAAACCAAACTGTTTATAATGTGTTAAGATTTGTACGTGTTCGCTACCAAGATATACAAGCAAGAACATTGGCAATTGACGTCGCGTTTCTGCCGGCGTTATTGCTTGTATCAAGACACGAAATGTTGCTCGTGTGGTCGCAGTGTGAAGAAGACGGTGATGCTTAAGTTGATAATTGTTTACTCCGCATACGTTGTTGTTATTCTTACAAATGCCAAAATGTTTACGAAGACATTGCCGGCAGAGTTTTTGTTCTCTTACAATATGCCAACCCTCAGAACGATTTGCTGCTTTGAACATGCCGCAGTTGGCTACATTATTTCAGTTGCCTTCACATAGTAAACAATTTCTATTGTTTTCTTCTGTGTGTGAGTGGACAAAAACGTTTTTTTGCTTGCTTCGTGAAGGGTTTTCTGTCGCAGAGTTGGTATTGTTTTCAATGTTAATGCTACTTGCAGAAAGGTAGAGCTGCAAAACTATCGATAGTCGCGCCATTCGATAGTTTTTTGCGATGCTATCGATACTATCGATAGTTTCGAATTCTCGGAAAATTGTCTATAGCAAAAAATTTATGTAATTAAAAATTAAAATTATTTTATTAAGTAATCTGTTAGCAGAAACGGGAGACCGTTGAATAGTCGTCCACTTCTACCCGCCGCAAATTTCATGTATGTACATAAGCCGTTATTAACATTTTTTTTTTAATCTTAATTATTTTTATCATTATAAAAACTTAAAGGCGGCGAAATTTCAAAGTTGCATTTTTTATTTCAAAGCCGCTGTCAGAGTCTTTTTATTAACTTCGCTCTTACTTTTTAAATACCCTGATTTTTCTCGATAGTATCGCTATCGGATAAAAAACATCGATAGTCCACTTAAAACTAAGCTATCGATACTATCGATAGTACCATCGATAGTTTTGCAGCTCTACAGAAATGCCGATGTCATATATCCAAGCTGAAAATTCTGGTAAACTATATTTTACTATGTTTCTTATTAAATTAATTTTGTGTGCTCCCCAATTTATTTGAAAGTAAGGTGGTAGTTTTGACACGAGCACTTGTAGCAAAGACGAGTTGTTTAATTCTTCAGTAATACCACACGCCTCTATATATGACTGCAGGCCTTTAACTTGCACCGCGAATGAGGTAATTGTTTCCAATTTATTCGGATTTATTGTAGGTAATGCACAAGAATGATAAAATAAAGATTACGCCAACAAGCTGAAATAAAAATACTTTTCTGCGCATGATGGAGTTCTGACGTCACTCAACATGTGCTCTGATTGGCTAATAAAATTCAGTTGGAGAACTATTATGTTATTGTAAAAACATGACAGTGGGACAAATTGTTATTTTTCTACCTAAATTTTTTGAAAGCAAACAAATTCTTTATAATAATTCCATATATAGATTTGCATTACTTTTAATAAAATATTTCACTATTGCTGCAAATAAAATATAGTTTTCAAAAAGAACATTTTTTATAGAGATGGATAGAATTAAAAGACAAGACATAATTTCAACGCTTGTTTTTAACTTGAAAATAAACTTAAGACTAATTAGCTTTCCAGAATTCATATTTGCTGTTTCAATATCATACAAAGTAGTGAATAGCATGTCTTCAATACAATATTAAATGTTAGATAGATTCAAATAGTAAAATTATATAATAATATTCGTTTGCTTTTTAGGTGTAGAATTCATTTTATTTTGTTATTTTATCAAATTTTATCTTTCGCGTATAAGCATTTTCAGCGATTTCGGCATTTAGTTTCCTAATTCTAAAATACATTGGACACCTAAAGAAAAGTTTTTTCACGTCTTCACTGGCTTCAATTTCTTTTGCTTCCAACAAATGCTTTTGTAGATATCCGCTTGAAAGTAATAATTTGTCACCATTTAATTTGAAGAATATGGTGTCACATGATCTCAGCGTTTCCATTAATAAAGCTGATGGCTTACTTAGCCCACCTTGACTTAAGTGGTTAACCCATGAATAATTGCGGTCACTTAGAGGATTAACCACAAGAGCAGGGTTCCCATTCTTTAATTTGTTGCAAATATATCCGGCCAAATTCTCTAAACCATCATATTGCATGTCTTCCAACTCACTTTCGTTCCTTTCTGTATCCAATAAATCTATGTGTGTTTTACGATTAACACTCTTAAGTACTGTACCTGCAGAAATCACTAGGAATATAAAAGTCTGTATTATTTAAAATTGTACGTTTAAATTAACCTGTTAAGGAGTTATCTCCATCTAAATCGGGTGTATTGTCAACCTCTACATTTGCATTACTAGTCAAAATGCCTTCGTTTGACCCCATGATGTATGATCGAAGTCTATATTTAAATTCTTCCCGATCAGGGTGATCGTGAAGTCCGCCTTTCGATCTAATTATTCCAAAAAAATTTTCCAGCACATCTTGATTTAGGCGATACGTCAACAAATACTTAATATTGTATAGATTTTTTAGTTCAATATGTAGCATTTTCAACGCGTTATTTGATTGAATGATACCTGTGGAATATATTTAATTCAAAACAATTATATTAAGTCAAATATTTTTAAGATTGCAATATAATTTGTAACCTTTTTGAAAAGGTAACATAGACTTTTTGTCAATCACACGGATCTTTAACATCATTTCCGACATATTATTTAAAATATAATTTTGGTTTTCCAGGGCCAAACCGTATGCGTGTAACCGATCTCTGGTATCTTGTCTCGGAACTCTCGAATTCATAACGTCAAACCAGTCATTTACCTAGAAAAGTAAAATCACTTAAATAATTTTCCTATGTCCTGAAGAAATAAAATTGTGTGTGCCATTACCAGTTTGAACAGTTGACTACACTCGCTCCAATTTTCGTTGCACAAATATCCCAAACTAGCAGCTCGCGTTATAGATTGTGCAATTGTATGTGAGAAAAGTTTCGTGGCTAGTTTGACCTTCTGTCTCTCAGGTCCAACCACGCATAAATTATGTGCTGATATTTTATGTGTGATCTTCAAGTCATTAGATTCGAGGGACAGAAGTCTTAAAATTATATCTTTTTTGACTTCCTTTTGATTAATGATGAATCCACTATCAATAAAATGATTTCTCAAAAGTTTTATCAAATGTGGAACATCATTGAACACAAATATTTTGGTTTCGTCGAACGAAAACCTATATACATATATATGAACATACAAATACAAAAATAAAAAAATTATTGACGGATATTTGTATAAGACGTACAAGGTTTTTCGTAATCGACTTCAAGTTCACTGAATAGTTTTCTATTTCCTCCACCTAAATCGCATACAATTGCCACAATTGTAAAGCCACTCTGCTTCATAGTATTCAATATCAATGTCGTAGTCATAATATATTGGTTGCTTCCAATTTGAAATTAAACCTTTTAGCGAATAAACAAGGGTTCTAAAAACGCTTGAAGTTGATGCAAATAACTTACCTCTTAACAAGGCCACCTGGATATAATTAGCTGGTGCAAGCATAGAGTCTGCTGACTTATCGTAGCAATACTTCTTTTTTTTCTTCATCTCATCAAAACTCAATACACATAGCTTTTCTGTTTCCGACATTTGGTTGGCCGCAGACAGTAATTTCACAACAGGCTCCAAAATACCTGTTGACATATTCAATTTTTGAGACCATCTTTGCAACGTTCTGACCGATGGAAGTGGGAATTGTTTTTTCATTAACAGCCTGTAAGCCTTGGCACTTGCTGAGTATAAGGTGATTGATTGGGCAATGTCTGACTTAGTAAAATTCTGTCTTTTATCACCGCTTTTTAATTTTTTTATTTGACCTTCAGTGAACAAACGTCTCAAGGCCTTCTCAAGATTAACGTTTGCAAAGCTTAATTTCTGAATACGACATGATAAATTTTTTATAATGACATCACACTGACTTTTTGCTATTTTCAGCCTAAAATTTTCATTGAGAAGTGCATCTCTAAAAACGATTCAAATAAATATTTGCTTAATGTTAAAAAATTTACATACATTTTTATTTCCAAAGTTTTATTGTAAGTTTGGAGGCCATCTTCTTTTTCAAGATCTTCAAGATCAGTCGGCCGTGGAGCATTTTCCGTGACCAATTTTTCTTCAAAACTATTCGAAATATCATTTTGTTTTTCAGTTTCACATAGTCTTTCATATACTTTTGCAACTTCAGTTTCATTAGCAGTTGTCGTTTCAATTTCAATAGCACTAGTGTCTAAAGAGGGAACTGCATGGGATTTTAATATTTTTGCACGCCGTTTGCTAAATCCTATTCATAACGCCTTAGTAATGTACTGCAAGAATTAATTTTGTTTTAACTTACCCATTTCAAATTTCAAGTTTCTTTCAAAATCCTCTGGCTTGAAATGTAAAGCACAAATTATTTCTTTATCCGCATTTACAGGCTTCACTCTTTTGCAAAAGATTACCCATAACTTCCTTCGAGCTTCATCTTTTGGAAAATTGTAAAACGATACAGCTTTTTGAAAACACAAACGTTTTATTAAAAATACTCAATATATTAGGTTTTAACATAATTTCTCACTTGTTTTTTTGCTGTTACTTTGTTTGCATTTGCCCACTGCACATTTCATATTTGCTCTCTTTCTTATCTCTTCACTTTATTTTGGGTTTTTATTTTTCTTAGTTTTGCAGCTTTTAAACAACCAAATTTAAACACTTTTTTATAATTTTAATTATTTTAATATATTTTATATGTATTTATTATAAAATATGACACGAAATTCGTTGTTTATTAACCACCGATGAAATACTTTTTTTAAAACTCTCTGAGTAAATTAATTACAGGGCTGCCAACTATAACAAAATACATAAATTTTTTGTAAGAAATTATAAATTTCTCATATGATACAGACTTGGTAACCTTTCGAAGGGGGCTACTACGTCATCAAACGGTAAATCATGCGCAAGGCGTAATCTTTATTTTATCATTCTTGGGTAATGCACGTATTTTTGTTTTCAGAAAATGTAAAATTTTTTCCGGCTGTCTATAATGAAGCTCTAATGTTGACATTGCTGTGGAAACACATGACGGGTGAATCAAAATATGTTGAATTGATTGATGGGCTTCTCCGCGCAAACATTTTTGCAATCTAATCAAATTTTCAGCTTCCGTGAGACCACATAAGTCTGTAGACCAGTTATAGGTTGAGCTGAACAGCGGCCACTCTTCTGGTATTCCAGTAAAGATAGGCAAATCTTTTGGCACGGTTTGCCTGGCGTTTAGCTGGTGAGAAGTTAAATTTGTGTTCATGCAGTGTGCGATGGCAGCTGTAGATGACGGTATAAATGTATTCGAGGTATTGGGAAGCAATGACGTAGCTGGTGCTGGCATATTTGCAGGTTCTGCAGAGTCTGTGTTTAACGAAGTAGCTGAATTAGTGAATGTTGAGGCAAATAAAACTTGAGGAGTTAGTTTTTTAAACGTATATTGAGAATAATTATTTTTTGCGATAGTTTTTACTTCATCCGATTTCGTGTGGTTTTGTATTAAATCAGTGCCGTTTTCATGGTAGAGCGAATTACTAATTTTATTGTTTGAAGCATCATCAATGGATTCCGTCAGGTCGTTGTTATTGGTTTGTTCCGGTTGGTTATCTACCCACTACTAGGTAATTCGTTAGCAGTGGTTTGTTCAATGTTCGATCGTTGCAATGGTTGACCCTGGAAGAAGGAAGTATTGTACATTTTTTGAGACTTACGTTTATATAGCTCTGGGCGATGCTGTATGACATGCGTTGAAGGGCTGCCAACTCGGCTTTGAGGTTATGTTGAAGTTTCAGTCTCGTTTTTTTTGAGAAAGTTGGAGAATAAAGAAATATCCCCACTGATGGCCGCAAAAAATAATTTTAAAATGTTTTTAGAATTTACCAAAGCGTCTGAATTTCATCAGATTTTGGACACACAAATTACAACAATAGTTCTAGTTTTAATTGTTTATTTGCGAACGTTAAAATTCCTGAACATGAATCAATAAAGGAGTGTAGATAATTATTAATTATATATTATTAGTAACTTATTAAATTTATACATACTTTTTTGGTGTGAAATTCACGCATTCAAATACATTTTAGATATTAAGGGCAAATTATAAAAGATGGCGTTTATCCAACGCGGTAATGATTTCTATACTCCTATAATTGACCTTCGAATGAATTTTGACATTTTGTATTAGTGGTAACAAAAAATACTTTGGACAACGATAATAATGTAATGGATAGTGGCGGTAAGAATAGTATTTTATTGTTTCCACCTTATTAGAGTCTACTATTATTTTATTATGCTTAATGATGTGTCCTAGATACTCTACAGAATCCTGAAAGAAGTGCGGTTTTTCATCGGAAATTTTCATGTTAACGTTGTGGAGTGCATTAATTATAATGGAGATGTGCTCCAATGTTCTTCGGGTGAGGAGGAATATATTAGCACATCATCTATATAAACATATGCAAACTTTCCTATATACGGACGCAGAATATCGTCTATGCATCGTTGAAAAATGGAAGGAGCGTTTTTAAAAAATTCATACTTTGCACCGTTCACACTGAATGCTGTTTTTTCCCTGTCCGATTCTTTTATAAGAATTTGATGGAATCCTGATTCCAAATCTAGCGTGGTGAATACTTTTGCTGTTCTCAAGTTCTGGATTGTCATTTCAACATCTGGAATTGGATAACGCTCGGTAATTGTTTGAGCGTTTAGCTTCTGGAAATCAACTACCATTCGCCTTTTGGGTTTTCCTTCTTCATCGGTACCCTTTTTTGCGACTGTCCAGATGGGTGAATTGTATGGACTCCTACTTGGCTGAATAATTTTATTATACAGTATTTTCTGTATTTCATTATTAATAAACTCGTTATCCGATATTGGATAAGGGTATTGTCTTACATAAATAGGGTCTTCAGATTTTGTTCTGATAGATGCCTGAATGGTTGTAGTGAATGGCAATACTTTGTTAGTTTCCCTATTCCTTTGCATTATTTTTTCAATATCTTTCCTGTAAATTTCGTTGTTAATTGTATAATTTATCTTTTCCTAATTTTTTCCTAAATTTTCCCTATATTTATATTTTAAGCTACAGTCGAAGAGATTCATCTCTGCCTTGATTGATCTTAACCCCTGTTCTCCTAAAAGCATATCAAATTCTTGAAGAGCCTCTGTTTCCTAGAAAGTTAAATGGTGGTTTAAGACAGTAATAACTTTTTCGTATTTACCATTGAATATCCATGAAATGTTTTGACTTTCACCGGATTAATTTTTATTGGTTTCCCTATCTTACAACTAGTGCTAATATAATTACTTGTAGCTCCCGTATCTACTAAAATATTTACTGATCCACCTGTTTCTCTGCAAGTGCGTTGTAGACATGGCAGACAATTCACTCGCCTAAAAAAGCACTTTCGGTTTCAAAATCGTCTTCGGTGTGTTGAGGCGGGAAATTTGTAGGCCTTCTATATTGCGTTGAGTTGTCGATTTCCATTGGTTCTACTTGGTTTCTTCGTGATGCGGCATAATTGTGGTGTCGTTGTTGAACCTGATGTGATGGCTTTAGTTGGCGGTGTTCGTTACCTCCATGATGTATATGCCGTTGTTCATTACGGTGTTCCTGTCGTCTTACGTTGATATTTTCAAAATGACGATCTTCGTTGTCGTAGTAGATGGTGCAGGCAATGGCATAAGCTTCTCCCAGACTCTTTAGTTGGTTAGCATAGAGAATTCCTTTTGTGTAATTGCTTCTTAATCCCATCATAAAGGTGCGGATCGCATCCTCGTTGGCATCTGATGGTCTTCCTCTTCTCATACTCTCATTTGACATTCCGATTTTTTGTTGTACGAGGGTTAATGCTTAATGGATTTCATCGTGGAATTCGGTCAGAGATGTGTTCCCCTGTTTAATTCTAGTCATAATTTCTTTTAATACGTACAATGGACGTTTATCCGCATACGTATAGTCTGTCTCGTCTATCCCGTTTACGGATAAAACTTTTGATGCAGCGCCAATAATTTTTGCACGTATAATGCATACACAGTTATAGTATTCGGGACTATTTGAAAATCGTTTAATATTTTCCATTTGGGTCCATACCTGATTTCTCCATGGGTTATATTCTCCTTCCAGTCCACAGAATGTTGGTAAACACTAGAAGATTTCTGTGTTAATTCGAGTGACACTCGTTATATGTGGTTTTAGGGCAGGCGTTTCTGGGATCATGGTTACAGCAAATGGTGTATTGCTTTTCAATGTTTCGAAGTCTATTTTCAGGGATGCTAGTTGTTCAGTTAGTGCCTGAATATTAGCTTGGAGTGTTACAGCTTCAGTCATTTTGATATCTTCTTCTCGTAGGCGTCTTGAGTTAAATATTTGCTGTCGTTTTGCGTGCGAAGCCAGTGTGTATTTTTTCACTTTCACTGCAATGTTCACTTTCTCAAAGTATTTGAAGACTTTTACTTTTTTTTAATTTTTGTTAAATTTTTCAGAAATTTTATTTTTATTATTTCCAATTTTTCAGGAATTTTATTTTTATTATTTCCAATTTTTCAGAATTTTATTTTTGTTATTTCCAATTTTTCAGGAATTTTATTTTTATTATTTCCAATTTTTCAGGAATTTTATTTTTATTATTTCCAATTTTTCAGGAATTTTATTTTTCTTATTTCTAATTTTTCAGGAATTTTATTTTTATCCTTCTTCAGCATCGTGGAAATTTTATTTGGCTGGGTATACAAGATGATTTCGCTTGTATCCCGGTTCAGCCCACAGTTAATTCCTTGGCGAAGGAATGAATCAAAAAAATTAAATAAATTTTTTTCACACCGAAACGTGTGTTTCTTTATTATTTATATTCTTAAGACTGTTATGTTTATCGTTTCTTTGTTTTTTACCTCGGAATATGTTTTCTACAAGAATCTTTTTATCATTAAAACATATTTTGAGTTTACTTTTGTAACGTAGTTTATTTTTCCAGCTGAGGTATGACTCAGTCGCTCCAGGTTCGTATCAAAGGTCTACTTCCTTTGACAATAAAAACACGAATATTTTAGGTGATGTATATATTCGGGAACAAAATGTTTATTGAAACGAAACTTAAACTACTTAGATTATCTTAAAGCTAGTGGGTTAGATTTTCAGTATCGGGGCTGCGCTGATTCCTCTGCGGCACCGCTCTGGTACTTAGGCTGATAATCCTCGCCTGTGGTTCGGGCTACTAATGAAGTAAGACAGATAATATTAAGTTGTATTCGGGTTAGAAATTATCAACTACGAACTCAAGAGTATTCGGAGGCTCGAGCTCGGCTACGGATTAGTACGACTACAAGAGTATTCGGAGGCTTATAATCGGCAACACTACGAACTCAAGAGTATTCGGAGGCTTGAGCTCAGCTACGGATTAGTACGACTACAAGAGTATTCGGAGGCTTGTAATCGGCAACACTACGAACTCAAGAGTATTCGGAGGCTTGAGCTCGGCTACGGATTAGTACGACTACAAGAGTATTCGGAGGCTTGTAATCGGCAACACTACGAACTCAAGAGTATTCGGAGGCTTGAGCTCGGCTACGGATTAGTACGACTACAAGAGTATTCGGAGGCTTGTAATCGGCAACACTACGAACTCAAGAGTATTCGGAGGCTTGAGCTCGGCTACGGATTAGTACGACTACAAGAGTATTCGGAGGCTTGTAATCGGCAACACTACGAACTATGAACTCAAGAGTATTCGGAGGCTTGAGCTCGGCTACGGATTAGTACGACTACAAGAGTATTCGGAGGCTTGTAATCGGCAACACTACGAACTACGAACTAATTTGGTTAAATATTAGTACTTGAACAAGAATCGGTAAAGCTCTCGGACGACAATTCAAGAATATTGTTCTTGTAATTATCGTTCGTACGATATCGTTAATTGCTCCCCGATTGTGTGCAAACCTTGTCTACTTATCCTTGTTATCATATGAAGCCACTGAGAATTATAGCAATGTTATGTTTTGTTTGCTTACATTTGCTAGTTTGTTGTTATGTATTTTGTATGAGCGTGCATGTGTTTTCTTGTTTTGTGCTGGTTAGCAATGTTATTTGCTTGGTTGTTGTTATGTATGTATGAGCGTGCATGTGTTTTCTTGTTTTGTGCTGGTTAGCAATGTTATTTGCTTGGTTGTTGTTATGTATGTATGTGCGTGCATGTGTTTTCTTGTGTTACTTGTTTTGTGCTGGTTGTTATTAGGTAAGTGTACTTGTTCTTGTGTATGCAGTATTGCTAAGCAATGCGTTTTATTGTGAGTACTAACCAGCATACTTTACTGGTGGTATTGGGTGAGGGTATTTGTAACGGCACGTTACATTCCCTTCCTACTTTGGGAAAACAAAATGCGATTTAGGTATCCTGGGTAAGAGCACTATGTAATCAATTGCAGATGTCTGGAGTGCTTAGGTTTCGGACGTAAAATTTTTCCCAACCCATTTCGAGCTGCGTTTTTTTTTTTTTTGCTTCGTGGATTGCGCATTGGGTGTTAGTGGTTGCATGCGGTGTTCGGTATTGACTGTGATGTGCATTGTACGTGTTAATTTGGGGGATGATAAGGGTGCTAATGGCGGTGGTTGACTGGACTGGTTTATATTTTTCATCGTATGGATTGGAGTAGGCTTTCTTATTTGTTGCCATTCTCTTTGTGCCACAATATTGGCTTTCTGATTGGAGCATTTATCAATCGGAAATCTTTTTACTGTTAAGATTATCGGTCGGGCTTCGGGTGGCGCCACATATGCAGCCACGTGCTTGGGCATACACGGTGTTCGTAAGCAGTCCTTTATCTTCTCTGGTGATATCGGTCTTGTCGGTTTGCGCTTAATATTGGTACTGATCGGTTGACGGTGTTTTGGTGGTCCTTTTCTAGATTTAAGTTGATTAGGACTATTGCGCTTCATGCGAACCACAGTTTTGCCTATATGTGATGGCCTAGTAATTGGTTCCACCGACTTCCTGGCCATGGCTAACGTGGTCTCCCATTTCTCCTCTTGTCGACTCGTAAAGTTGTCAATCTGACTAAGTTGGTGCAAAGCATCGAGGGAAGTTTCTTGGGGAAATGCGGAAGCTTTTATCTCCATCCCTTCAAGTGATAAAGTGGCTTTCCGGCTTCGTAGAAAGTCCATACCTAGGATAACGGGTTGGGCTAGATTATCCAATGCGGATGCTAAGAGTTCGGTGGTCGATCCATTAACGCTAATAGCGATGGGGTAGACCTCAACGGATGAAATACAGGAGCTATCAGCAAGTTGCATCGCCCGCTGGTAGTTTCGGGGTCGGACTTTGTGAGATTCCAACAATTTTCGTACTCTTTTTCCAATATAGGTTAGCGTAGAACCGGTGTCTATGAGCGCTCGTATCGGAGTATTGCATATTTTTACGGTAATAAAGTAGCGATTGCTAATACTTGGTTCGGGTGACATACATTGGCAATTTCGTGACATAACGCTGTCCTGGCCACAGTGCGAACAGAATAATAGAGGAGTATTAGTACAGTTCCGCCTATGATGACCAGGTTGTTTGCAACGCCAGCAGTGTGTCTCGCGCTTGTATACTGCTGAACCTGTCGTTTGGTCCATGTAATGGCTCGGTTGTGGTCTTCCCTGTCTCGCCTCTTCTCGTCGGAGTAAGTCATACTCGTCAGTGAGCTC
This sequence comes from Linnaemya tessellans, assembly GCA_951800035.1. Classification (NCBI taxonomy): domain Eukaryota; kingdom Metazoa; phylum Arthropoda; class Insecta; order Diptera; family Tachinidae; genus Linnaemya; species Linnaemya tessellans. The sequence goes on along the minus strand of OX637534.1, from coordinate 37,068,723 downwards.
GACTAGCTCATCTATTGTGCTGAAGTCTTTTCGGCGAATATATAACTTGTGATCATATCGTAATCCATCATAGATGCGGTCGATATGGTCGCGTTTCTTGAGATCGGGATGTTGTCGAATTAGGGCTTGTAACGACAGAATGTAGTCTTTGGCTTTCTCACGAAGTCCTTGTTTTCGGTGGTAAATATTCTCCTCTAATTGGGCAAGGTATCGCTTGGGTAGGAAGAACTGTATAGCTTGTTCTTTAAAGTCTTTCCAAGACGTTATTTGATCCCTTTTAATACGGTACCATTGCAACGCCTTGTCCTCTAGGATTTCTAGCAGTGAGAAAAGCAGCTGCCTATGGTGATATCCGTAACACTCTGCTAGCTCTTCGAGGCGTTCGAGAAACTCCGTTAAATTATCACCGCCACTGTAACTTAGTTTCCACCTGCGGATCGTTGCCATAACTTCCGCGTCGTTTGCGGATGAGCTCATGGCTCCAGGATGATTGCGAGGTGGAACTGATATTGATGTTTGGCTTTCGGTGACGTACTCGCGATCTTCCGCCAACACCTCTGCCTCCAGTGTGCGCAAAATATTCTCCGATGATTTACGTTGACGTTTCGCTCGTATTAACTCGCTTAGTTGTTTCCGAAGCTGGTTCACAGTCGCCGCGTCGGTGATCGGAATACCATGTTCTCGGCAGACTTCTACTAATTTATCTTTCCGAAGAAGATAAACCCAGCTAAGTGAATCAGTGTGTAGTAAAGTTTCGTTTCTTTGTTCCTGACTTGATTCAAATCCGTTGGTGGCTGTAGTTAAGGTTTTACCACTGGTTTCGGCTTTTGAATCAAGTCCCTGCTCGGGCGCCATTGTAACGTAGTTTATTTTTCCAGCTGAGGTATGACTCAGTCGCTCCAGGTTCGTATCAAAGGTCTACTTCCTTTGACAATAAAAACACGAATATTTTAGGTGATGTATATATTCGGGAACAAAATGTTTATTGAAACGAAACTTAAACTACTTAGATTATCTTAAAGCTAGTGGGTTAGATTTTCAGTATCGGGGCTGCGCTGATTCCTCTGCGGCACCGCTCTGGTACTTAGGCTGATAATCCTCGCCTGTGGTTCGGGCTACTAATGAAGTAAGACAGATAATATTAAGTTGTATTCGGGTTAGAAATTATCAACTACGAACTCAAGAGTATTCGGAGGCTCGAGCTCGGCTACGGATTAGTACGACTACAAGAGTATTCGGAGGCTTGTAATCGGCAACACTACGAACTATGAACTCAAGAGTATTCGGAGGCTTGAGCTCGGCTACGGATTAGTACGACTACAAGAGTATTCGGAGGCTTGTAATCGGCAACACTACGAACTACGAACTAATTTGGTTAAATATTAGTACTTGAACAAGAATCGGTAAAGCTCTCCGACGACAATTCAAGAATATTGTTCTTGTAATTATCGTTCGTACGATATCGTTAATTGCTCCCCGATTGTGTGCAAACCTTGTCTACTTATCCTTGTTATCATATGAAGCCACTGAGAATTATAGCAATGTTATGTTTTGTTTGCTTACATTTGCTAGTTTGTTGTTATGTATTTTGTATGAGCGTGCATGTGTTTTCTTGTTTTGTGCTGGTTAGCAATGTTATTTGCTTGGTTGTTGTTATGTATGTATGAGCGTGCATGTGTTTTCTTGTTTTGTGCTGGTTAGCAATGTTATTTGCTTGGTTGTTGTTATGTATGTATGTGCGTGCATGTGTTTTATTGTGAGTACTAACCAGCATACTTTACTGGTGGTATTGGGTGAGGGTATTTGTAACGGCACGTTACACTTTGACTGATAGTGGTCTCGTTGTAAGTCTTTGTTCTAAGCGATAATATTGATGTTGACCTTTGTTCCCCATTATGAAGATGTGTGTGTCTACTTATCTATTTATGCCAGTGTTGCCATGTAGGCTATACACTGTACATTAACTCGCGTGTTGAGAATTTTAGAAGTTAGGTAAATCACTTAATTAACTGATCGTGCGAATTACACTCAAAATTAATTGGGGTATTCACACTGTAGTTATGTCATAAAATAATGGCACTAAAAATATGACTAGTGTGAACAACCCGTCATAACTTAGCATGCTATTTCAAACATCGATCAGATGATAAGATAACCACACATTTGTAATTAGTCCCTATGAGACGGCGTCGTAAGCCAAGACACTTCTCTTTGTCTGTGTAACAGCACAATTCGGCATACTCTTCAAACTGCTGGAACCACTTATCTATATCATAATTGTCGTCACCACTGAATGACGGCACTACTGCATCAATTTCAGTTAAATTAATGTGACGTCGATGCGTTATTTCTTTTTCTTTTGAATTTGCTTCTATTATACGGATTTCCTCCTGAGTTCGCAGCAGCTGTAGACGCAGTTGCTGAATCCTTAGTTCTGATTCTATCGAATCAATAGGACTGGCAGTCGTATAAGTTGTGCCTGCATTATATGGAATAAAACTTCCCGCGCCCGTGGATGCTGAACCAGAAGTGTGAACTAGAAGTGCAACATGATACATTGTAGTTGCTATAGATTGCCCTGCAGAAACAGCAGATCTACCCATTACACGTGGCAGCATATTCACGGTGCCAAGATTATGCGCCAGAGGGGATGAAGCAGAAAAACCTTCCATATTTAACGTTTGGGCCGCAGAAGTCAGAGATAAAGGCATTGAAGTAGCAGTTTGACCTGTTACAAGCGGTAATAGGGCAGCAGTTCTATCCAAAGGTATTGAGACATCCGATACAGCAGAATTTTTCCCAGACGTCGTCAGCGGTGTACTAACGGTGGAATCAGATGCGGCACTTTGGCTTGTTGCAGCTAGCATTGAGATAACAGTTTCCATACCTGGAGGAGGCATTTCACCAGCTAATTCAACGTAATCGTATTCAGGCAATAGCAACGGTGTGGTCACAGAAACTCCCGTGGTTGTCATAGGAATTTCTCCCTCGCATATATTGTCAGCATGCTGACTGATATGTAATTGCTCATGAATCGTTCGTAGTTGTGCTATCGTAGCCGTTGGTGGAAATTCTATACCTTTTTCAAGAAGATCCTGCACGATCTGTTGCCTTGTTAGTCGCATGTCCATTTCCTCTAAAAAATGTACTGTTCAAGAGATTACGTATAGACCCCACACCTGAATTTTAAACGACGACTCAAACTGTTTTCCATTGAAGTAAAAATTATTCTACAACTAAGGTTGCTTGCTATATACAAAATATTACAATTTATAGTTATTTTATATAAATATTGAACCCAAGTACTAATTATTTTTCTTTTTTCCACATTCAAAACAAATATTTTTGCTTGCAAAATATCAGCCATAACTTCCTTTGAGCTTCATCTTTTGAAAACTATAAAATGGCACAGCTTTTTGAAAACAAAAAAAAATTTTGATAACAATATTACATTTTAACACAATTATTTCTCATTTGTTTTTTGCAGTTACTTTGTTTGCAATTGCCCACTGCACATTTCATGCTTGCTCTTTTTGTTCTCTTTTCTCTTTAATTTAGGTTTTTTGTTTACAGTTTATGAGCTTTAAAAATCAAGTTTTAATAAGTTTTTTTCACTTTAAGTTATTTAATAATTATTTTAATATATTTATTTTAAAATGTAACACAATTTATTATAAAATATAACACAAAACTTGCACTTTCATATATTCGATTTAATTTGCTTGTTGGAAATCTCTCTGAGTAAATTGGAAATCTCTCTGAGTAAATTGTGTGAAGAGTTGCCAAATATAGCATAAAAGTATTAGTTTTGCATATAATAAACATTTGGCAATCTCTTCGAGGGAACAAATACGTCATCAAACGGTCAATCATGCGCAAGGCGTAATCTTTATTTTATCATTCTTGTATGTAGCCGACTTCGTACTTGTTCAGTAAGTACGGAACATACAAAAATGAGAACATATGAAAAATAAGTTCCTCAAATTTTATGTTCTTACTTGTTGTACTTCAAATACTTTTAACAGCAGTGTTAAGTTTCATAATTATGTTATTATTTTCTAGAGGTGTTAATTTTAGTAGTCTTTTAACAGAGAATAGAAAAGTGACGCAATAATTTTAATCTTTTGCGATACTTACGCTATTAATAAATTTTTTTTTTTGTTAAATTGAATAGGATTTTTTCAAAACTTGATAAATCCACTTTTTGTGTTTTCGTACAATTTGAGAAAATATTTTTTTAGGTAATTCCACTTGTATTTGATATGAATTTTTGTTGCAGTATTGTAGACGTCCAGATTAGTCATTGATCTGTACAAGATTTAAAAATTATATTATTTGAATAAATACAAATTTTAAAATGGATTTATCAAGTTTTGATGTGATCGGATTGTTTTTTATTAAGTTTTGTGTTAAACCACTATGGATTAATCCTTCTTTTGCTAAAATTACTTATGTTAAATTAACCACCTTAACTATGCAAACACATAAATTCAGACTAAAATTTAACAGATGTCTTTACCTGTAAAACTTCACGTAGAACTTATTGTACAACATGAAGTTCGATCTTCAATTATTACTCGACATATTTGATGAATGACTCTAACATAAAATTGCGAAGTAATTTTATAATTGACCAAACAACAAAATTATTCCTTGATGTTGTTAGTAGGAAAATATGTACAAGCTTTGCCATATTAAAGCCCTCACTCACGTACAGTTTTAACTGAACAGTTGAAACTGACAGTTAAAACTGTACGTGTGCGGGTAATAACTGACAGTTCAACTCAACTGTTCAGTTTAACTGAGAAAATTAAAATTTTTATATTTATAACTGACAGTTTCAACTGAACTGAACGTGTGTGGGGGTTCAACTGAACCGTTGTCAGTTCAATTTGTGTCGAGCAATGATAATGAAATGATATTTAATACTTACATATCTATATATATGTACATATATGTATAAATCAATTGCTGTTCGTTAGTCTCGCTAAAAATCGAAAACGGCTGAACGGATTTATCTTATCTTGGTCTTGAAATGTCCGTGGAGGTCTAGGGAAGGTTTAAAAACAGCCCTTTTCTTTTTCCCATAAAAACGGTTTCTAGATAATATGTAGAGTAAATTTGAACTTTATTGCTATTCAAACTTAATTTTAGCTAACTATAGCTGTTAATCTATCAGATTATTTTGCTTTAATATTTGTGTAGATGTGTGCATGTTTGTTCCCCTTTCACGCAAAAACTACTGAATGGATTTTAATGAAACTTTACAATAATTTTGCTTTTATATTATAATAACACATAGGCTATAATTTATAAAGATATTGTGTAAACTGTCCAAAATATAACGATAAGTGTCTCTCAACACATAGCCTACTTTTAGCCCGATATTCCCACGGGATGTAGACTTTTTTTTTAATTACAAAAAGTACACCGAGAGCGGCCAAACCGTCCAGCTCGTTCAAATCCATGTTAAAAACTGAAGTATTGAACTGCTGGTGAGTTAATTCCTTGGTGAAGGAATGAATCAAAAAATTAACGTTTCTTGATTATTTATATTCTTAAGACTGATTACAATATTTTCTTAACATCTATTTCTAGTAATAATTATGTTTATCGTTTCTTTGTCTTTTATCTCGGAATATGTTTTCTACAAGTATCTTTTTATCATTAAAACATATTTTGAGTCTACTTTGACTGATAGTGTGGTCTCGTTGCAAGTCTTTGTTCTAACGTATGTAAGTGATAATATTGATGTTGACCTTTGTTCCCCATTATGAAGATGAGTGTGTCTACTTATCTATATATGCCAGTGTTCCCATGTAGGTTATACCCTGTGCATTAACTCGCGCGAAGAACATTGTTGTTATTAATGTTTAATTGCAGGACATTAGGCTAAAATTTAAAATTAAGAAAATTTTAAAGAAAATATCAATAGGTTTTTGAAAGTGGGTTCCAGCGAGTTCGTAAAACTGTTAAGTTTACTATAAAATATGAAATCTCTACTTTTAGACAGAAAAAAACCGTCCGCTTTTTTGCGCCATTTTTTTGGGATTTTTGGAAAATATCACCTTTTTTCTGTTTTTGATCATCTTGCATAGGTACATAAGATTAAGAAACCGCTTTGACAGTCATAAAATGTTTTAGTTGTTCATAATTGCTCGTGTATGTTTAAATTATTAGACATAACACTATCGTTACCTGTGTAAAAAAAGAAATGCGTGGAACAGTATTTTTCCCACACCCCTATAGCGGTTTTTAGCTACCTGTGCAAATTACGTTATTTGATAAAGCAAAATGAATATATGTACCTGTTTCAATTGACTTTTTTGCTATTATTAAAAACAAAAATAAATAAAAAACAAGTAAAAACCTTATGTTCGAACGGGTCGAATCTTAAATACCCTCCAAATATTCAGTAAGCAAATTTAAAATGTTTAACTGTATTTTGGCGGGGTCGCTCTGGCAAGAGCTGTGGGGGAGGAGACATTTCACCTTTGTCATAAAACTCTAAAAATAAATGCTTGGGATAACTATATACAAATTTAAAAAAAATAAATTTTATAGGGTCATATCCAGGGCAAAGGGGGAGGAGGGAGTAGGGCATATCCAGGTTACGTCTCAGATTCGTCATTAAAGCTTAAAAATGCTATTTTCAAGGGATGTAGGCTTAAATAATACAAATATTTAATTTTTTACATTATTTTTGCATATAATAACTTCCACTAAAGGGGGTGGTGTCCAAAAATTAATTTTTTATACTTTATGGCTGCAAGTTTAACGCGTTGAACATTCTTTAATATAAAAATATATCATTTTAACAAAATTACAAAAAACGTTAGAAATTATGTGGTTTTTTACAGGTTTATTTAGTTCTTCTTGGGGGAACTTTTTTCCCTCTTGCCCGATTTAGCCCATCTCCGAATTTAGCCTGTGCTATCCTTCAAGATATATTTATACCAAATTTCAAGAGTCTAGCTCTTTTCGTTTGGACTAAATCGTGATTTCACAGACGGATGGACATGCTCAGATCGTCTTAGATTTCATCACTGATCAAAAATATATATACTTTATGGGGTCTCAGATTGATATTTCGCTGCGTTACAAACGGAATGCCAAAGTGAGTATACCCTCTTTCTTTTTTGGAGGGTATAATAAACAAATCTGTCCTGCAGGTACTCAGCGTTTTGCTATATTGATACATCGACGAGAATATACAAGATCATTCGAGACTGTGCAATAATAAGTGTAGAAAACAACAACAATAGACCTAGCAACATCAATACTAAGAGATGATAATGTTATTCTTAGTGATATAATATCACTGATATTGTACGCAAGTATCCTCTGTTAATAAAAGCTAAATATGTATGCCAATATACACAGCGACATACACACATAGCACAAAAAGAAGCAAAACTACACAACACACAGACAATTTTTAAGCTTTTGTTTTATGGATATATCTATTCTTAAACTTACATAAATAAACATGCTTTATACACTGTCCCATATTCGAGCTCTCTAGTATATTCAGGTATGTGATGTAAATCGGTCGATTTAAAAAGTAAATCGTTTTTTAAAATCGACAAGTGTGTGATAGATTTCGATCGATTTCATTTTCCTCTTTTGTTTCATTCCACAACAGTTCTCATAAATGCAGCACAACAGTTCTCATAAATGCAGCTCTGATGAAGTCTTAAATATTTATTTTATTTCAACTTAAATTTATTTAAAAATAAAGTGCAAATGGCATCTTTTGCAGCACTTTCATTAATTATCTTTGAGGAAAATACTCAAAGTGTTGAAAATATAAGAAGAAAGTGCTTGAGGGACAAATCTGACCCTTTAAATTTGCCAGAAGAAATGTAAGTAACATACACGTAATTGTACATATGTTTTTACAAATTAAATTATTTCTTGCAGATTCGTGGAACATTTTCGCTTAAACAAAGAGGGTTTTATTATAATTTTGAATAAAATTGGAGGATATTGGAAAAGTGCATCAATTCCCCTAACGATTCAGTTAGCTGCCTTCTTAAGATTTTTGGCAGAGGGCAGTTTTCAAAGGTCTGTGGGAAACGATGTCAATGTTGCTATGCATAGAACAACAGTTTCCAAAAGCTTTTCAAACATGTTGAGGCTTTTGGAAAAAGCAATTTGTCCAGACTTAATTAAACTAAATGCGTCGGAAGAAGAGATAAGAAAATCTAAACAGTTTTTTATGAAAGATTTGGCATTCCGGGAGTTATTATCGATGGAACTCACGTTGCACTAAAGGTTCCAAAAGGAGAAGAGCATCTATTTTTCAATAGAAAGGGGTACTACAGCATCAACGCGATGATTGTAAGTTTTTTATTAGAATCAATATTTATAAAATTGCTATAAATGTTTTTTGTATTACAGATTTGCGACTATAAGATGAATATAAATGCTGTAGACGCCACCCGCCCTGGATGTAGCCATGACTCTTTTATTTTTAATATGAGTTCCGCTCGAAACTTTTTCATGAGCAAATATCAAAACGGTGAAAGGGGGTCATGGTTATTAGCTGATTCAGGATACCAGCTTGAACCATTTGTTATGACACCTTATAGAACCCCATCTAATGATTTTAAGCGTAGATTTAATAAAAGGCATACTTCAGGAAGAAACGTTGTAGAAAGGACGATTGGTGTGCTGAAAAGTAGGTTTAGATGTCTGTCAAGAACTCTTTGGTATTCTCCTTTGAAAACATCGCAAATTATAAACATTAGTTGCGCTCTTCATAACTTGTGCAATCAACTAAAAATAGATGCCCCTGAGGTTATTTTAGAAGAACACTCAGCTGATGATTTAGATGGACAAAACATACCTAATGAAGAAGATACCGCCCTTCTAAGCTCAGCAAATATCATAAGGGATAATATTGCTGAAAGTTTAATTTAACATATATAATTTGAAAATTAAAAAATTTTATTCACATACAAAAAATAAAATAATTCTGTTCAGTTTTTTTTTTCAAGCTTAAAGCTTGTATAAATTAATATCAAAAAGAAGTAAAATGTAGATTTTATAGAACCACCAAACTCTAGCCATCAGTGAACACTTTCCTCTGTGTCGTCAGATTTATCATCATAGTAACCTTTATTTCTTAAAATTTCCAGCTCTAATTGTTTCTCTTTTATTTTCAAGTCTTGCTTCTTCAGTTGATTTTTTTCTAGTGCTAACTTCTCCATTTCGTTATTGTGCCTTTTAAATTCATTAGTGATGTTTGATGTTAAATTTTCAATTGACTTATATACTCTTCTTATATTTTGCCCTATTATATCCAATTTTTCATCGTTTTGCTTGCCAATTTCTTTTAATATGTTAAGCGATTCGGAAATATTTTTACCATTTGTAATATCATCTTTGACATAGGCTTTAAAGACGTCCTTAATTTCCTCCTTAATTTTTGAGTTATACAAAGTTCTTTTGGATGTACTTGGAACATCATCTAGCAAGTCATTTTCTTTATTTCTTTTACCAAGACTTCTCTTAGGAGTTACTGTATTATCGGTCAAAACTACTTCTTCATCAGATGAGAACAATTCTGTCCCAATTATTGCTGTGGATTTACTTATTCCTTCAGCTAAGACAAACAGTCCGCAAAGTTGACCAATTATTTCCTCCCCCTTAGAAATGTAAATTTGATTGTAAGGACCGCCTCCTGTTGCTATTGCTTCTTGTCGGTGTGTTGCAATTTTTTTCTTGGAAATAAGAAAAGTGTTTTTTTTAAGATATATATGAAAATATAAAAAACTTACCTTCTTCCAACCGGTTACATCATGAATTGGTGGTCCAAGGCTGTTTAATTTAGTGACCAAATTATTCCATAAATTTTCAACATCTATTTTATTGCTTTTAGAAAACCCTCTAGCTATGTCTTGATGGCTTTCCATAAATTGAATTAGCGCGTCTTCCTGTTCAGGATTTTTATGTTTTCCCCTATAAAATTAATAAATAATTATGAATTTTTTTCTCACAAAACTGAAAAATACTTACATTTTGGCAATTTCGCTGATAAAAAAAAAAACGTTTATAAAATGGTTTTTAAACCGTCACCATCGATATGTGTCACATGTCAAAAAATGTAAACAACGAAATGGGACAATGTGAAAAATGAAATCGACACACAAATATACGAAAGAAAACACATCACACCTGATTTCGATTTTAGCGATTTTTGACGCCGAAATAGATTTTCATCACATACCTGATTAACTATTACAACGTTAGCATTTTTCACATAAAATTTAATTTTTTACACAATATTTATGTTTTATATACAGATCTCATATTCAATGTAAAGGAAAAATACGAAAAAAACCTTACTTGCATAAGTAAAAATGAAAAGAATACAGGTTATTAGAGGTAAAAGAAGAGGAAATGGAACTTAATTTATAAGCCACCAGAATTTGTTAATATTTACGTTTGAAAACATATTTTTATCTTTTTTATAAATGCTAGTGTCCAATCTTGCATTAATATCTGTAAGTTGATTGCTTTAATATTGTCTCGTCTATACTCGACCTCTGCATAAATGTATTTGAAGAAAAAAGTACTCCTAATATGGCAAAGCTTGTACATATTTTCCTACTGTAATCTGCTCTACAACAAGATGTTGTACTTATTTTCTAAAATAACAACGTCAAGGAACAATTTTGTTGTTTGGTCAATTATAAAAGTACTTCACAATTTTATGTTCGAGTCATTCATCAAATATGTCGAGTAAGAATTGAAGATCGAACTTCATGTTGTGCAATAAGTTCCACGTGAAGGTTTACAGATAAAAGACATCTGTTAAGTTTTAGTCTGAATTTATGTGTCTGCATAGTTAAGGTGGTTAATTTAACATAAGTAATTTTAGCAAATGAAAGATTAATCCATAGTGGTTTAACACAAAACTTAATAAAAAGCAATCCGATCACATCAAAACTTGATAAATCCATTTTAAAATTTGTATTTTTTCAAATAATATAATTTTTAAATTTTGCACAGATCAATAATCTAATCTGGACGTCTATAATACTGCAACAAAAATGCATATCAAATACAAGTGGAACTACCTAAAAATATATTTTCTCAAATTGTGCGAAAACACAAAAAGTGGATTTATCAAGTTTTGAAAAAATCCTCTTAAATTTAACAAAAAAAAAAAATTTATTAATCGCGGAAGTATTGCAAAAGTTTAAAATTATTGCGTCACTTTTCTATTCTCTGTTAAAAGACTACCAAAATAGCACTTCTAGAAAATAATAACATCATTATGAAACTTAACACTGCTGTTAAAAGTGAAGTACAACAAGTAGGAACATAAAATTTGAGGAACTTATTTTTCTTATGTTCTCATTTTTGTATGTTCCGTACTTACTGAACAAGTACGAAGTCGGCTACGTACACGTTGGTATTTGTCCATCAAACCTTCTCTTCTCTTCATTACTCGCGTTTTGGTCGAATGTCTTGACTTATCCGAAATCTTATTGGTTGCAGACCCTTAATGCATACACAATTTTTTTCTGTAAAAACATATGGTGCCTTTTTAAGCATTCTATAAGCGGAGCTGCGTTAGCATATACGCTGAGTCAGCATTTACGGCTTCAGCGTTCGGCTAAATGGGCCTTAAGCCCATTAATGATCAAGAAAGAAATCGCAAACTTTTAGTGAAATGAGACATGTAAGTATATTATTTAATATTGTACATAACAATTACAATAATAAGTTATTTTTACATCCATTGGTAATATCCAACATATTTCCGGATGAGTGAAGTAACTCAGTGAAGAACTCACCATCCAAGTGAACAAAGGACAGTCCAAGATGCTCATCAAAAACTCAAAAAATTAAGGTAAAGTTAGATACAAGGCAGATTTACCAGGTACTCTCACTAGTACAACAATTAACAACACCAAAAACCACACGTATATTGTTGGTAGAAAATGTAGAGCTAATGTCAAAATCAAGGAAGAAGAAGCATCATTAACAAGGGAGATTTAAGAAAAAAAAATTTTATGTTGCTATTATATAAACTTTTGACAGTAGTTCAACACGCACCAAGGAAACTTTAATACACATCTGCGCTACTGAGAGTAGTACCTGGTAAATCAGCCTTGGTTAGATAATATTATTGTAGGTGAAACTTGTTGGATTAATTAATGGTGTTTGTTTTTTTTTTCCTTCACTTTAGCCATTCTCATTCCTTTGCAGCACGACATAGTACGGGTACAAGATGTAGATTTTAAGTTTAATTTACTAGTTTGTAAGATACTATTTATTTGTTTTAATATTTTATTTAGATATAAAACTCTCAATATAATATGATAAATTGTTTTATTTTGAGTGAATAATATAAACAAAACATAAAAGAGTTGTCAGGTTTGAGTAGTCATTTGATTCTTCAGTACTGAGCAATCAACTGATGAGACATATGTGCCTGTGTTGTGAAGCATTATCGAACATTCCTCCTACATATACTTTGCACTAATTCGTTGGCGCAGCAGTAATGTACATTCAACTTAAATACTGCTTGCGTTAACGAATGGTGCAATACTGTTGTATTATTTAGGTCAATAGAATATAGCTTAATTGCAATATATTATTTTATAGTTAATTTTAAGAAAGTATAAATAGCTAGTTCTAAGTTAGTTAAGCACAGTTGTAGTAAACCAAGTTTCAATAAAGAACCTGCGAATCCCACGGGACCCCCTAGGTAAAAAGAAGTAACTATTGCCTTTTAAAACTACACTACAACATTTGGCGCAGTCGGTATTCGCAGAGTATTATTTGTTTTAATATCTTTCAACAGAGAATAAGTACATATTCTGATATTGGAAAGCTATTTTACCTCAATTCAATTCAATAGGTGCTTGGTATTTGTTGAAGGAATTCGTTGTTTCGTGTGTCAGTATTATTAACTCCTCAAGGTTTTAATTAGCCTTCAGTTGTATAAATTTAATGGCAAACTTTACAATGAACAAATTGCTCTTGGGATACAAATGGAAACAGTATACATGGTAAGTATTGGTGTAAAAAAAGTGTAAAAGGTACTAATGACCGGCCTTGCTAGAGTCATTATACAGCAAAATGAAATTTTTTATTAGTATGGGTATTTAAATTAGAGTAATAGGAATATATATATATATATATATATATATATATATATATATATATATATATATATATATATATATATATATATATAAATGGCATAGTTTTTTTTTATTAGTTAGGTAGGAAGAAATTTATATATGGAGGATTTAAAATTAGAATTGAAAAAAACGCAGGTAGAAACTAGAGAAATTTCGGAGCGAGTGTGGAATTTAATTAAGTATATCAATAATACAAAGGAGTATATAGAGCAGTGGTATTCAAAAATAAAAGTGAAGATGTATTGGTGAGAGACTTTGCCCAGCAAACATAATGTCAAACGCTTAAAATAAGAACAGTTGAATTTGATAACAGTTCCTATTTACACAAATTTTATTGTGAAAAAGAATACGAGAACTGTATCGTTAAAATTCTTACTACATACAAATTTAAGCTATGGCTTGAGCTACCAATAATAAAAATATTGGAAAAACGTTCACATGTACTTAAGTATAAAATTCAAACCAAAAAAGTTTGACTTAGGTATGATGGAACAAAAAATTCAGAAAAATGGGACATGAAGAAAAATAATCAAACGGTAACACGGGTATTATAAGAATAACATGTTAACATCAGGTTGATACAGTTCTCATATTCTTTTTTACAATAAAATTTGTGTAAATAGGAACTGTTATCAAATTCAACTAAGCCACCTAATAAGTGGTGACAAACACAATACACATGAGCACTGATGATGAAAGGGTTGCGTCTTTCGAAAACAGCTGTTCTGCTCTGCTGTGTAAGTTGAATAAAACTGATGTTGACTTTCCTTTGTGCCTTGGAATATTTATCATGTCTTTCTGAGATTTAAATTAAAATTTCGAACAATTAGCCTATGAATCTTAATTCAATTTAATATAGCAATATAAATGTTCGTTAAAATTCTTACTACATACAAATTTAAGCTATGGCTTGAGCTACCAATAATAAAAATATTGGAAAAACGTTCACATGTACTTAAGTATAAAATTCAAACCAAAAAATTTGACTTAGGTATGATGGAACAAAAAATTCAGAAAAATGGGACATGAAGAAAAATAATCAAACGGTAACACGGGTATTATAAGAATAACATGTTAACATCAGGTTGATACAGTTCTCGTATTCTTTTTCACAATAAAATTTGTGTAAATAGGAACTGTTATCAAATTCAACTAAGCCACCTAATAAGTGGTGACAAACACAATACACATGAGCACTGATGATGAAAGGGTTGCGTCTTTCGAAAACAGCTGTTCTGCTCTGCTGTGTAAGTTGAATAAAACTGATGTTGACTTTCCTTTGTGCCTTGGAATATTTATCATGTCTTTCTGAGATTTAAATTAAAATTTCGAACAATTAGCCTATGAATCTTAATTCAATTTAATATAAAAATAAATCTATTTAAACCAGTTTTTTTATGTAAGATTAAAACTTGAATGTTATGAAAAGCATCATATATCATAAAATACTTTTCACATTTCATTCCGTGAACGTGTATGATTTTATTCAATTTCGAGTTTGTGTTCAATTGTAATTGAATCGCTTGTGTTCGCTATGCTTCGTCCAACAAGAAGCAACAACAATGCTTAATAATTTTCTGAAATAAAATGACGACAACCATCCGCATGTGTTCTCATCGCTTGCTCAACGACGACTGAATGAAAATTTTTATAAGAGCATAACAAATGTGTGTAAATTTTTTAAACAATTGTTGTATGGGCTGAACACCACTGATATAGAGTTAGTAAAACATAAGGTGCGAAGCCAGGGAAATATAAGTGAGTTCGAAAAGATTGATATTTTATTAGAAGAGTTACAAGTGTTACAGGAACATCAGAAAAATTCAGTTATATCTAAAGAAATAGAAGAATACGTACAAGTGAACAGGATCTTGAAGCAGCAGAACGAAAGCTTGAAGAAAACCATAGAAGATGCCGAACAACAAATTCAAGACAGCGAGCAAAAAAACAAAGCATTTAAAGAGCTCGCGCAACACGTTAACACGAGGTTGACTCCAGAACAGCTGCAGAAATTCGTTGAGAACAGGAAAGTTGTTGAGGAAAAAACTCAGCAAATTGAGACGCTAAAATTAAAAATACAAGAGCTGCAGGGGGAACTACGAAAACACTTTTAGTCAACAATTCTTCAAATACAACCAATATGACAACTTTTACGGAACTTTTGAAAAATATATCTCATGTCGTGCCGATATTCTATGGAACGGAGGGGTCCGAACTTACAACTGAAACAAATAAATTTATTGAAGGATGTATGATAGCAAAGGATAAACTAGGGGAACCGGGTAATGTTGTTGACATGATCAAATGAATAAAAACTAGGCCCTTTGGAAATGCTTACTCGTATTTCCACAATAAGGAATTCACTACAATAGAATCACTGTGCATGGCTATTAAAGAGAAATTTATAAAAACTAAGACGCTAACGGAAATACAAGAATTGATTTTTAACAATAAGCAAAGTTTAACAGAGAGTGCATATGAATTTGGAGAGAGATTGGAAGGACTACTTAGAAATGCAACAGAGCTTATTGCGACACAATGGCAAGATGTTTCTCATCAAAAATCTATGACAGACCATTGTAATCAATCAGCGGTAAAAAGCTACATAAGGGGTTTACGAGATCCCAAGTTAGTGGCAAAGTTCTTCGGGCATGAAAATGACAAGTTGGCTGATCTACTAAAAATTACAAAGAATGCTCAAAATCTCTTAGGCACTAATACGAGATATCCAAATGTTATGACAGTGCAAGCCGATGAACCCTTATTTGAGACGGTGCAACAATTGTTGAAAGAAGTACGACAACTGTCTTTGAACCAACAAAACATATAACCAGCCAATGCTTAATAATAATGTACATCTTACCTCTATGAGTTCTTGAAGGTACTGCAGTTTCTGCAATAAACCAGGACATGTGTTGAATGAATGTTATACTCAAGCCAGACGACAAGAACGTGCAGAATACAACTTTAGAAGAAACCCACAATCACATAATCCCAGAACCAATATTCAAAATTATGCAAGGCAAGAAACTCAAAATATAAGGTAAAATCAAATTAACAAAAACGAGCAGCAACGTTGTGATAGATGCGGTCGACAGGGACACATTTCCTACAATTGCCTCGAAAACAGAGACAACAATGGTAGCAACAAGAATAGAAATAGAAATGATAATACTACTGGCAATAGAAACAGGTACACAAACGGCAGACAGGATTCGGGAAACGGGTATCGGCCCAGTCCCAGCTAATTGACTGGAATGCCAAAACCCGCAGAAAAAATAGATAGAAAACGTACTGAGGAAAAAACACGTAAGAAAACGCAACCGGCAAACGATAAAGCTGAAAAACATAAATGTGACAGAGGAGGAAGATAATCAGCATCCGGAGATTAAAATTAATATCAAGGATAAAGCAGTAAGTACACCCAAAAGATCGCGTCGGAAGAAAAAGGCTCATACAAAAATGATGTGGTGCAGGGTACATAAATGCAGCATACAAGGCTTGTAACATCAGTAGAAAAATTTTAAGAAAATCAGTATATTATATGGCAATAATGTTACAATTTATAAAGATGACGTGGACTAGTATAAAAGAGAAAGTGACCAAGAAACAAAACGTGACAAACCGCCACACATATCACTCAGAGTCCCAAGGGGAGCTGAGTCTGAAAAGAGATACTTCTAGTAATGAAAAAAAAACGGTATAAACGATGCATACATAAGTTTCCTTTGCAAAGACGCAAAAGAGGAGAAACTATTATTATTGGTGAACTTAGGAGCAGACACCACACTAGCAAAAAATGAAGCTTTGGCAGCAACAACAGAAATCAACAAGAATGAGCGGAAGACGTTGTCAGGAGCGTTTGGGGGAAGCATAAGTACCAAAGGAACTGTAATAGTGAACCATAAATACGAAGACAGATTACGTTTGAAAATGCACGTGTACCGAAGGGTACCATATTGCCCGCAGATGGTTTATTGGGCAGAGATATGATGTGGAATAAGTCGATTACCGATACAATTACCAAGAACATAAAATTTTTTTGAGAACCAGAAAAAATTGGTTCCTTACCACTAGTTTCGGAAAATCCCCAGTTATATATAGAAGATAATGTTTTTGCGAAAGGACGATCTAAGGGAATTGTGGCAGTAGCAGTTAAAAATGCTAGCGGAGACATAATAGTAAACAAAGTATAAATTTCACCAGGCGTATTTGTGGGTGAAACTCCAACGTCGATCAGAGAGGGAACAGCATTCGTTCCAATTTTGAACACCAATGACTTTGCTGTGAACATAAAGGAAAAAGCAATTTTGAGTTGTGACAACCCTTTAAACTTCCGGATATCGCCGACAGCAGCGATAAATACAGTAGATTCCGCCTACAACAAAGATAGAACCCGATTGCTATTAGACACGGTTCATCTGAGGATAGATCTGAACTCGGAAGATAGAGTGTCAATCGAAACCATTTTAAGATCATACGACGATGTATTTCACCTACCCGGGGACAATCTTACATTCACGAATGTACTTAAGCATAAAATACCAACTGACCCTACTCAGCCCCCAATCAATACTAAACAGTATAGGTTACCTAACCCACCCACCGAAATTAAATTAATAGACAAGTAGGCCAAATGATCGAAGATGGAATTATCTCCCCTAGTATTTCCCCTTAGAACTCTCCAATACTCCTAGTACCCAAAAAGGCAGGCAAGGACGGCGAGAAAAAATTACGTTTGCTAGTGGATTTCAGAAAATTGAATGAGGCTACAATAAAACAGGTTTTCCTCATACCAAGAATTGATGAGATCCTAGACCAACTTGGCTACAGCCGATACTTCTCTAACCTAGACCTGGCAAGCGTGTACCACCAAGCAAAAAACCGCGTCCAACACCAACATGGGACATTTCGAGTTCAATCGTATGCCTTTTGGATTGACAGGGGCACCAGCCACGTTTCAGAGGATAATGAATTCAATATTAACGGGTCTACAGGGAATCGACTGTTTCGTATATCTGGACGATATAGCAATCTACGGAAGAAATCTAGAGGATCATCAGTTAAGACTTAAAAGAGTACTGGACGTTTTAAGGAAACACAACCTTAAGCTGCACCCTGAAAAATTTGATTTCCTGCAAAGGGAGGTAGTTAATCTAGGACATCAATGTTCGGAAAACGGAGTATTGCCGGAGCCCCATAAGGCAAAAGCAGTAAAAGATATACCGCCTCCCAGAAATGACAAGGAGCTACAATCATTTTTGGGGCTTATCAACTATTATAGAAAGTTTATACCAAGGTCATCTGATATTGCATTGCCATTGAACAAACTATTAGAGAAAAACGCAAAATTTGAATGGAAAAAGGATTGTCAACAAGCAATGGAGAAATTAAAAGCTGCAGTAACAAGTCCTCCACTGTTGCGGTACCCTGATTTCACAAAACCATTTATTTTGACTACGGATGCTAGCAATGAGGCATTAGGAGCCATACTTTCTCAAGGAGAGCCAGGTTGTGATTTACCCATATACTTCGCAAGCAGAGTGCTAAGTGATACGGAGAAACGATACTCTACCATAGAGAAGGAGTTCCTTGCCATCGTGTGGGCATCTAAGATTTTTAGGCCCTATTTGCTTGGTAGACATTTTACCATTTTTACAGATCATAAGCTTCTGAAAGGAATAGCCAATTTGAAGGATCAAGAAAGCAGATTGGGTCGACTGAGACTCAAACTTTTAGAATATGACTTCGAGATACGGTATAAGCCGGGGAAAATCAACCAAAACGCTGACGCACTTAGTCGTCTCCCAGTGAAAAAAATGAGTGTAGGAGCAATTACCAGGGCAAAGGCACGAGAGGCAAACGCATATAAAAAGGGAAATAATGAAGAGATTGTGGATGAAGTGAATAGGAGTGAAGACGTGGAACAAGAGGATACGGCAGTCTATTTGACAGATGTGGAAATAAAAACGTTTCATGATACACCTTTGGGTAGACACCAAGGGACATACAAAACTTACTCCCACATCAGGAATCAATACAAGTGGGCCGGTATGTACCAGCAAATCAAAACCTATGTAGCAACGTGCACTCTATTACAGAAGAACAAATGCTCAAAAGTCTAAAAGATGCCATTGGTTATAACAAGCACGTCAAATAGACCCTTTGAAAAAATTTTTTTGAACCTTGTAGGACCGTTGCCAGAATCCGCCAGAGGAGACAAGTATATTGTCACCTTTCAGGATGATTTTTCAAATTTTTCGCGTGCGCCGCAGTATCTGATGCAGAGGCCTCAAGAATAGCTCGAGTTTAAGGAAATAATTTCGAGATACTTTCTTCCCAAGGTGTTAGTAACGGATAACGGGTATAACTTCACATCGAAATTGTTCAAGGGGACATGCAAGCTCCTGGGAATTAAGAAACTGCTAACCACTCGTTACCACCCACAAGCAAATGGTGCCTTGGAAAGAGCTCACCGACCTCTAGCCGAATTTTTGAGACATTTTGTCAATCTAGATGGTACCAACTGGGACGAATGGCTCAATCACGCAATGCATGTATACAACAACAGCAAACATACAACGACAAAGCAAACGCCGACAAGAGTTCTATTCGGGTTTGAGTTTGAGATACCGATGAGTTTGAAAACGCCCCCTGTAGCCCTATACAACACGGAGGATTATAACAAGATTCCAAAATACCAGATCCAACGTTCATACGAAATTGTGAAAATAAATCAACAGAAGGCAAAGTTAATGGCAAAACAATATAATGACAAGAGTGCAAAATACAGAGAGTATGAAATAGGACAAAGGGTTTGGTTAAAGAACCAAGCCCGTAAAAATATATTTTCACCTCTATGGTTAGGACCATATGAGATTATAGATGTACCAACACCAGTAAACATAAAACTAAAAATAAGAAATAAAGCAAAGACATATCATAAAAATTTAGTAAGGCCACACAGAGACCGGAAATAGGGAACAGTCAGTTTAATAAATACGTTTACTCCATGTAATAAATAACCTTTAATGTTTACCTAATTTTTCATAAAGTGTACGAATATGGGACAAAAAATCAAAAATATAAAAATCAAAATATAAAAAAAACAATTAAAAACGTTATATTCGACCGGGTCGAATCTTAAATACCCTCCAAATATTTAGTAAGTAAATTTAAAATGTTTAGCTTGGTGGCACAGAGTTCCTTTATAAAATATCGTACGTCAACGCTTACTGAAGGGGGCGGGTTTAAAAATAGACAATGTCATGTTTTCCACAGACGAACGTATGGGCATTGCTAGACCGTCTTAAACTTCATCACTAATCAAGAATATACATATTTACTTTATAGGGTCCAATTCTCTTTGGAGGGTATTAAAACTGTATTTTGGCGGGTTCGCTCTGGCAAGGCCTGTGGGGGAAATATTTAACCTTTGTCATAAAACTCTAAAAATAAATGCTTGGGATAATTATATACAAAATTAAAATTTATTTTTTTTGATAGGGTCATTTAGAGGGCAAAGGGGGAGAGGGGGTAGAGCAGAAACAGGTAGACATAAAACTCTAAAAATAAATGCTTGGGATTATTATACACAAAATTAAAAAAAAGTTTTATTTATTTTTAATAGGATCATTTAGCGGGCAAAGGGAGAGGAGGGGGGTAGGGCAGCAACAGGCAGTCATAAAACTCTAGACATAAATGCTTGGGATGATTATATACAAAATTTTAAAAAATTATTTTTTTTTGGGTGGGGTCATTTAGGGGGCGAAGGGGAAGGAAGGGGTAGGGCGGAGTAGTACCAGGTTTCGTCTCAGCTTCGTCATTAAAGCTTAAAAATGTTAATTTTAAGGAATGTAGGCTTAAGTAAAACAATTTGTTAAATTTTTATGCCAATTTTGCTATATAATAACGCCCACTAAAGTGGGCGGGGTCAAAAAATATTTTTATTTTATTTTATGGCTCCAAGTTTAAAGGCGTTGGACCGTATTTGACATAAAAATATATCATTTGCTTAATAAAATAACCAAAAAACTTAAAAAATTATGTTGTTTTTTCTGGGTTGGTTTAGTTCTTCTAGGGGAACTTTTTTCCCTCTTGCCCGATTTAGCCCATCTTCCAACTTAGCCTACTCTAAGCTTCAAAATATATTTATGCCAAATTTCAAGAGTCTAGCTCTTTTCGTTTGGACTGAATCGTGATTTCCACAGACGGACGGACATGCTCAGTTCGTCTTAGATTTCATCACTGATCAAGAATATATATACTTTATGGGGTCTGAGATATTTCGATGCGTTACAAATGGAATGACAAAGTGAATATACCCTCCAAATTCTTTTTTGGAGGGTATAAAAATCGATTGAATAACATAAAAAATATCTTCAAACAAAACATGAATATTTTTGAAATTTGAATTACGTTAAAAAAGAAACAAAAAATAAAAATATTGCTTAAATGTTAAATAAAAACCTACATAGCATAAACTTTAGAAAACCAATATTAAAATAAAAAATATACAAAATAGAAAAAAGCAAATAAGAGAAAAAAAACTAAAATTAATTAAAACAAAGAAAATGTACAAGGAGTAGAGCTCCTTCTTTATAAATAGAAACGAAACTCAAAGATTTGATGCACTTTAATGATACAAAAAAAATATATTATCTCAACAAAACAAAAACCCCAAAATTAAAAGTTAAAAAAATTTTTTTTTGATAAATTGAAAAACAAGTATTAGCAAAGGAGGTTACAGACGAAGGACAAGATAAGACGGAGTAAGAATAGGCATCACTAACGAGGAGATGGGGATGGAAAAACGGAAATCCCTGTTGGAGATACATATGGGATGGGTCGAAATGGCGTCGAAGTTTCAGTATATTCTGCACGAGATCAATATCCAACATATAGCGGACTCTGTAAACGAGGTTTATCGTAACTTCCCGACAGTTCTGCCCACTCTCTATCGGGAACTAATTTTGAAGGAAATAAAAGAGATTGAAGACGGTCTACACACACTTTTGCCGGGCCGAGTAAAACGAGGATTGCTGAATATTGGAGGGAAGGTGATGAAGTGTGTGTATGGAACATTGGATGATGAGGACCGAGAGCAGATAAATCAGCATTTCAAGGTAGTTGATGCAAACGGTCACCAAATCATCGAACAGTCGAACTATCAGATATCTATAAATGACAGATTCAATTCCTCCATCAACAGAATTGTTGAGGCAATAAATGACAACAGAAGGACGCTGAACGACTTGACACAGATCAAGTTGCACTCAGAAAGTCAACATTACCGAGACGTCGCGATTTTCCAACTTTTCAAATTAGTTGATATGAAAAGTCAAGTGAAGATCATACAAGAATTTGTGGCTTTGGCAAGGATGACAATATTCAACCCCGCCCTACTGACAATTGAGGAAATTGAAGAGAATAAAATATATATTGAGACCATACAACAAATGCAGATGGGAGTGGCATTACGCAAGCACAACACGCTAATGTTCGTAATCAAGTTGCCCATCGAAACAGTCAGCCTAAAGAGGTCATTGATTCCCCCAGAGAGTACGTTGTAAAACAAAAATTAAACCCACTCTAGAGAAAATACAAGTAGCCCAGATAAACAATATCGAAACCATTAAGGAGATTCAATTCCATCAAAACGTTACAAGTAGCATCGGATACTCCATGCAATTATCGCGGTAGTGACAATACTAGCGATATTAGTGTTATGCAGAAACCGGCGTGAACTAAAGGTCAAGATAAATAACGAGTTCCCAAATCGCAGCGAGAACTTGAACCAGATTGTGGAAAGCCATCTCCAAGAACAGAAAACCCCACCCTCATCACCAGCTCCGAGCACTCCAGCGCAACAAAATCAATAGAAACAAGTAAAAACGTTATATTCGACCGGGTCGAATCTTAAATACCCTCCAAATATTTAGTAAGTGAATTTAAAATGTTTAACTTGGTGGCACAGAGTTCCTTTATAAAATATCGTACGTCAACACTTACTGAAGGGGGCGGGTTTAAAAATAGACAATATCATGTTTTCCACAGACGAACGTATGGGCATTGCTAGACCGTCTTAAACTTCATCACTAATCAATAATATACATATTTACTTTATAGGGTCCAATTCTCTTTGGAGGGTATTAAAACTGTATTTTGGTGGGGTCGCTCTGGCAAGGCCTGTGGGGGAAATATTTAACCTTTGTCATAAAACTCTAAAAATAAATGCTTGGGATAATTATATACAAAATTAAAATTTATTTTTTTTGATAGGGTCATTTACAGGGCAAAGGGGGAGAGGGGGTAGAGCAGAAACAGGTAGACATAAAACTCTAAAAATAAATGCTTGGGATTATTATACACAAAATTAAAAAAAAATTTTATTTATTTTTAATAGGATCATTTAGCGGGCAAAGGGGGAGGACGGGGGTAGGGCAGCAACAGGCAGTCATAAAACTCTAGAGATAAATGCTTGGGATGATTATATACAAAATTTAAACAAAATTTTTTTTTTGGTGGGGTCATTTACGGGGCAAAGGAAGAGGAGAGGGTAGGGCAGAAATTGGCAGTCATAAAACTCTAAAGATAAATGCTTGGGATGATTATATACAAAATTTAATTTTTTTTTTTTTTTTTGGTGGGGTCATTTAGGGGGCGATGGGGAAGGAGGGGTAGGGCGGAGAAGTACCAGGTTTCGTCTCAGCTTCGTCATTAAAGCTAAAAAATGTTATTTTTAAGGAATGTAGGCTTAAGTAAAACAATTTGTTAAATTTTTATGCCAATTTTGCTATATAATAACGCCCACTAAAGTGGGCGGGGTCAAAAAATATTTTTGTTTTATTTTATGGCTCCAAGTTTAAAGGCGTTGGACCGTATTTGACATAAGTGCACGCGCACTTGTTTACATGTTCATTGTAAATTGAAAACTAAATTCAATTACTTGAACATAAATAACAAAGAAGCTTTAGTTATCAGCAGCCGATGGCTCTGGAAAAAGCGAAAGAAATACATGGTGTGGTGTACACTTATTTTTCATTTCCACAAAAGCATCACACAATATTTTTGTAAGAAAAATAACAGAAAATATTAATTGTAAACGACCATATCAATGACACATAAACATTATGACACATATGGTAAACAAATGCTTGCAGTTCATACGTATACCAAAATACCTACAGCGAAGTGAAACATGAGTATTTTCACTTGCTCCACTTATAGTTTATTGCTTTAGGCACTTGACCGTACTTCAGGGGTAACAATGGAAAATCAAATTTCTTTTTATTTCTTTTTATTTTTATTTTAAATACCTTAAATAGGAGAAATGTAATTTGTTTAAAAATAATGACTGTGCTGATTGGTCAGTCGATCAGTAAATGCATTTTGTAACATGAACAAAAAGTTGAACACCATGTTACATTGGGCATTTTGGATGTATGAATGAAATGCAAGATGTGTCAGATAATTTTTAGATAATTTGTAAATTAGTATATAAGTTAGAAAATTTGTAAATAAAAGTTAGTCTCAGTTTGGACACAAGAATTCATTCTTCTTTTCACTGAACTCAAATAAAGGGCATCATTTGCTCGTCTGCCGAGTTTTAAAGCCTCGCTCTACAAACCAAGGCTTTCTATTGCATTAGTCGCGATTCTATGCTAATGCAATAGTAATAGATTTGCAATTGTTTTGAATATTTAAAAACCATACATACCAAACTTACTATAATGGAATATTGGGAATATTAATTGTCAGGGTTGGGGAATTTCGTACTAACCAAAAATGTAATAACTTAATAATATGAATGTGATAACTACTCATATTCAATTTTCGTTAAAATATTGGTTAAATAGTTGATATTCCTACTAACTAGCACCACTTGCAAAAGTGGAAAAATTGAACAAAGAACGCTGATGAGATGGCGTAGCGGCCTCGAAATCAGTACTGATCCGTTCTGCTGGTTTAATGACTATGAAAAATATTCTTAATATTCCACTCTCAAAAAAAAATTAATAAATAGAATGCAATCACGTTTATTTATTAAAAATAAAAATAAATAAAAAATAATTTGCAGTTTCGCAGATTTGAACCTATAGCCTGTTGGGAAATTAACATCCTGTAATACAATTTACATAAACAAAAGGTTCACTATTAAAATAGAAATTCATACATTAATAAAAATATATCATTTGCTAACAAAATAACCAAAAAACTTTAAAAATTATGTTGTTTTTTCTGGGTTGGTTTAGTTCTTCTTAGGGGAACTTTTTTCCCTCTTGCCCGATTTAGCCCATCTTCGAACTTAACCTGCTCTAAGCTTCAAAATATATTTATGCCAAATTTCAAGAGTCTAGCTCTTTTCGTTTGGACTGAATCGTGATTTCCACAGACGGACGGACGGACGGACATGCTCAGTTCGTCTTAGGTTTCATCACTGATCAAGAATATATATACTTTATGGGGTCTGAGATGGATATTTCGATGCGTTACAAACGGAATGACAAAGTGAATATACCCTCCAAATTCTTTTTTGGAGGGTATAAAAAAATACACATAAATATATATCATAAAAAATAGCTATAACAAGTAAAAGTGCTATATTCGGCTGTGCCGAATCTTAAATACCTTTCACAGATGTAATTCTTCTTTCTTTCTATCTTTCTTGCCAAAACAGAAAGTAGGTTTAATTAAAAAATCAAAATGATGTTATCGGCTACTTTTATATTTAAGAAAACGTTTAAATTCTTCGGCTAGCAAACTAAATGTTTGGCTTTTCTTATATCTAATACCTATGAAGGTCTTTCAAAAATATTATATATATTTAATTTACAAACAAAAAGCAAAAATCTGTTTCATGTACCCCAAAAAGTTCTAATTGTCCAACAGTAGAATCGTCTTTTAGATTTTGTTGGTCTTTAATACCAGTTTACTTCTTTCTGATATATAAAATAGGTATAATTTAAATGGCTGCTTTTATGAATCAGCAAATGTTGATTTTCCAACCCTGGAACCGAATTTTTAGTTTTTAAAATGTTTATTACCAGTTTAATTCTTAGCGAAACATAAAATATGTTTAATTCACTCAAAAAAAACCAAAATTGGGAACTTATATGGAATTTATGTTAATTTTAATACTTTTATGTGCCAAAAATATTTCAATTTTCTAACTCTGGAAGCGTATTTTTATTTTTTACCAATGCAATTCTTAGTAAGGTGTAACATAGTTTTACTTGACAAAAAATGTACCATAAAATATTTCATTTGTCCAACCCCAGATTCGAAATTTGGATTTTTTAAGATTTTAATACCAATTTTGTTCTTCCTGAATTATAAAACAGCTTTAATTAGCCAAAAGAAACAACGTCAATTGCGTTCTTGGTTACTTTTATGCAGAATAAATAAATCAATTTCCCAACCCTGGAAACGAAATTTAAATTTTTTTACCACTGCAACTCTTAATGAGGCATGAAATAGTTTTATTTAAGAAAAACTTAATATATGTAACCATTTAGGTCATTTTTATGTACCACAAAATATTGCAGTTATCCAATAATGGAATCTAAATTTTGATTTTTTTTAGTTTTTGATATAAATTTTCTTTTTCCTGAACTAAAAAATAGTTTCAATTAGTAAAAAAAACAAGGTCAATTGCCTTTTTGGTTACTTTTATGTAAAAAAATATCAATTTCCCAACCCTGGAAGTGAAATTTAAATTTTTTAAAATTTTCTTTATAAATGCAAATCTTCATGAGGTATAAAGTTGTTTTGTTTAAGAAAAACTCGAATTTTGAAACCATTTTGGTTATTACATGTACTACAAAATATTGCACGTACCAAAAAAAAAAATTTATTTTTCCAACCATGGAAACGAAATTTTAATTTTTTTTGTTTTTTTTTTTTATCAGTGCAACGCTTCTTGAGGTATAAGGTAGTTTTATTTACGAAAAATTGCAAATTTTTTACCATTTTGGTAACTTTCATGTACCATAAAATATTGCACTTGTCCATCCCTGGATTCGAAATTTTATTTTTTTTAAATTTTTGATACCAATTTTGTTCTTCTTAAATTATAAGACAGTTTAAGTTATCAAAAACAAAAAAATAACACCATCAGTTGCCTGTTTGATTACTTTCATGTATAAAAAAAATTCAATTTCCCACCCCAGGAAGCAAAATTTGAATTTAAAATTTTCTTTTCTTTTTGCCAATGCAAATCTTCATGACGTATAAAGAGGTTTTGTTAAAGAAAAACTTGAAATTTTTAACAATTTTAGTTACTACATGTACTACAATATACGAAATAGGCCGAAAAAAAATGTTTAATTTCCCATCCCTGAAATTTTTTTTTATTTTTTTAGTTTTTAATACACCATTGAGACTTCCCAAAGCACGAAATAGGTTTAATTTACAAACATTAAAAAAAATAAGTTAATTTTGGTATAAATTTTGCGTCGAGAAATAGGTGCAAGCTTCCCAGCTCTGGAACCATAGTTCGGATCTATCTGAATTTTAATAACACTCTTTTTAAGTTCATTTCCAATCCAACGGTTCAAGAATGAATTCTCTATCTCTTCTGGGGGCTTGGCAAGATCTGTTTGATTACTTTCACTTATAAAAACAATGCAATTTCCCAACCCTGGAAGCAAAATTTGAATTTAAAAATAAATATTTTTTTTGCCAATGCAAATCTCTATGACGTATAAAGTGGTTTTGTTAAAGAAAAACTTAAAATTTTTAACAATTTTAGTTACTACATGTACTACAAAATACGGAATAGGCCGAAAAAGCATTTTTTAATTTCCCATCCCTGGAAAAAAATTTTTATTTTTTTAGTTTTTAATAGACCATTGAGGCTCCGTAAAGCACGAAATAGGTTTAATTTACAAACATTAAAAAAATAATTGATTTTTGGTATAAATTTTGCGTCGAGAAATAGGTGTAAGCTTCCCAGCTCTGGAACCATACTTTGGATCTTTCTGAATTTCAATAGCAGCCTGATTAAGTTCATTTCCAATCCAACGGTCCAAGAACGAAGTCTCTAGCTCTTCTGGGGGCTTGGGAAAACCGATTTCACGTACAGACGGACGGCCAGACGGACATCGCTCATTCGTCATCGCTATTCATAAGGATCCAGAATATATATACTTTATGGGGTCCCATGTGTATATCGAAGAAATTACACACGGAATGACAAACCTATATATACCCTTTCACTTTTTTGTGAAGGGTATAAAAATTGTAGATTTCAATGGTTGGTAAGTAGGTTTGTTTCATTAGTAAGTAATATGTAGGTATAATATTCACATTTATTTAATTTTAAGTATTTAATTTTCTTTACATACATATGTAGGTATAATATTCACAGTTATTTAATTTTAAGTATTTAATTTTCTTTACATACATATGTAGGTATAATATTCACAGTTATTTAATTTTAAGTATTTAATTTTCTTTACATACATATGTAGGTATAATATTCACAGTTATTTAATTTTAAGTATTTAATTTTCTTTACATACATATGTAGGTATAATATTCACAGTTATTTAATATAATTTCACAAAATTTAAATGTAGATATAGGGATTTCTTTAATTTTAATTTGGTTATAATATGAGGGATTTTAATTTAAATTATTTTACACTTTTAATATATATAGATGTAGGTAATTGTTGAATTATTTGTGACAGTTATTAACAGTCTCTTTGTACAAATTATGTATACAGTTGTAGATCACTTGGGGTTATTACTTGGTTGATGGTTAACGAATGAATGCTGGTATAAATTCTGACTGCTCTTTCTTGTTTCTTTTATTCCTTGTGTTTCAGTTTTTTACTCGTTGATTTTGTGGTTGTTGCCAGATTATTTCGGCAACTATTATTGTCCAAATAGAATTTGGACATGGCGCGGCCTCGGCGTGATTAACCTTTCGTTTGAGTACAGAGAATGTTGACTAATGATCTGATTGCTTCTACAATTACATCAGTGTCCCTTATTGCTGGTGATTTCGCGTTTTGGCTGCTTCTTGCCTGCTTAGGCGTGCAAGACTTTGCGTTGTGGTCTGGTGATTGTCGAATCGGACCCCTTTTTTTGTACTTCCTTTGCTTAGGTTGCTTCGGTTTCCGTCCTGCAGATTTATGTAGCAACGTGTGGTGGTACTGACCGCATTTTTTGCATGTATCGGGGGAGGTACAAGCTCGTATATCGTGACTAATAGCGAGACAATTAGTGCAGCACCGATGTCGCTCTACAGCGTCGTGGCGTCTCTTTATCGTCATCCCTAAGAATTTATTGCACACCCTTAGGCCATGAAATTTTTTGCACAGTACACACTTGTGCACTTCTGATTCACGCCGTCTCTTGTGTCGTGTGCGGAGCTCCAACGGGCGTGTAGATGCTAGTCTCCGGTTTGGTCTGACACTAAATGACAAAACAAACAAACATTAATTAGTGATAGAACCTATGTGTAAATTAGCGAATTCATGACATTTCTTATTTATAACAGTATTGAGAAACATTTTGAGTGAAATTAAGTGGTATGCAGAGTAATTATGAGCTGTAAAAGGAAACCTTTGATACTCGAACACTTTGCTAGTTTTCTTCCTTCAAAAGGGGAAGGACGCACAATTTTACGATTGGACGCTTTAGTATTCCTGAGGTCGTGCGTATATCGGCAACCCGCACATTTCCATCTGCGCCAGGATACGTTTTTTCTACGCGACCAAGTCGCCATTCTTGGGGTGGTAGTAAGTCATCCTTCACTACTACGAGATCACCTATCCGCAGATTGGGACTGGAATTTCTCCATTTGTAGCGCTTGTGAAGTGACTTCAGGTAGTCCTCCTTCCATCGGATGGAAAATTGAAGATGTAATGCCTTCAGTTTTTCCCACCTATTAATGACGGACATATCTTGAGAATTCGGATCAGGAAACGCCATCATTGGAGCACCCCTCAAGAAATGTCCTGGAGTGAGGGCGGTTATGTCCGAAGGATCATCTGACAATGCGGAGATTGGGCGAGAATTTAGAATACCTTCTATCCTAGCTAGAAGGGTAGAGAACTCCTCAATATTGAACCTTTGTGCTCCTGTTACTCTTTTGAAATGAAATTTAAAACTCTTGACAGCAGCTTCCCATAAACCGCCCATGTGCGGAGCGTATGGTGGTATAAATTTCCATTCAAACCCGTGAGATATGTATTTTTGAGCAATGTCTTGGGATGCGCTATTGAGAAACTTGGAAAATTCTCGTTTAAGTTCTCGGCTCGCACCAAGAAAATTCCTGCCATTGTCAGACATAACCCTGTGGGGAAGGCCCCGCCTCCCAACAAATCGGGTAAAAGCTGCTTGGAAGGCTTTAGCGGATAAATCAGAGCATGCTTCTAAGTGCACAGCTTTGGTGCTGAAGCACACGAAGACACATGCGTATCCTTTAATGAAGCTGGATTTACGTAAAGATGATATTTTAAGATCAAAGGGCCCTGCAAAATCTATTCCAGTTGTGTGAAATGGTGGTGATAGAGTACACCTTGCAGCAGGTAATGAGCCCATGATTTGGGAGCAAAGTTGCTGTTTGTAAATTATACAAATCTTGCATTGTCGAATTATGAATTTAACTCTGAGCTTGAGTCTTGAGACATAGAACTCGGATTGTACTATTCTACAGGCTACACTCTGCGTGAGCTAGTAAGTTATGTATGAATTTGAGATATAACTGGCATAGCTGTGAATTTCCTGGCATTATCACAGGGAATCTTTCATTGTAGGGTAGAGACGCTTGAGCCAATCGACCATTTACTCGCATAATTGACTCTTTATCTAAAAATGGATGTAAATTTGACAATGGGCTCTTATTGCCGACAGATTGGGTGCTACTCAGTAACTGGTACTCTTCTCCATAAACTCTTTTTTGGGCCAGCATGATCAAACGAAACTTTACCCATACCATTTCCGCTTGTGTTAAATTTCCATGGGAGACTGGAATGCCATTTAATGAGGTTTGAACTTTTGAGCATCTATAGGCAAAGCGAAATATATAGCATATAACCCGTAAAGCCCTGTTATACGAGGAAAATCTACACAGAATGTCCTCTGATTTAACCTCAGTATATAGAGTCTGAACTTCATGCTCTGCACCTTGAACTACACTAAGTGGATTTCGCTTTGGCCATCCTGATTTTGGGTTTTGTAACCAGGAAGGTCCTTGCCACCAGAGTGAGTTGGTAACGAGATCCTGTGGTTTGCAGCCACGTGTACCTAAGTCCGCTGGGTTTTCATGGCTAGGGACATGATGCCATAAAGCATCAGCGGTATGAGCATGTATTTGGGATATCCGATTCGCCACGTAGGTTTCCCATGAGGAAGGGGGTTTAGAAAGCCAACCTAAAACTATGGACGAATCGGTCCACAAATGGATTTCAGTGATTTTTAGCTTAAGGGAGGATATGATGTAATTGACCAGATTTGCTAATAATACTGCTCCATTTAGTTCTAGGCGCGGGAGACATACAGTCTGCACCGGAGCTACTTTACTCTTTGCCACTAATAAATTGGTGAAAATTACATTCGAAGAGGTTTCACATTGAATATATATAGCTGCACAGTATGCTGCTTCCGATGCATCTGAGAACCCGTGTATGGAAACTGAATCCTCTGGAGTGTATTGTAACCAGCGCGGGATAGTGATTTCTTCCAGATGCGTAAAGTCATGGAGGAGGCTATTCCATTTACTTAAAGATATTGCTGAAATTTCGTCATCCCAGTCTAGCCCCTCTAGCCACAATTGTTGCATAAGAATTTTTGCGCGGATGACTATTGGCGCTAGCCATCCTGCCGGATCAAAGATTTTTGCTACCGTGGAAAGCACCTGTCGTTTAGTGATTTTGCCGGACTGTTCAAAAGGAGAAAAGTTATATCTGAACCTGTCCGTGAGCGCATTCCACCCGATACCAAGAGTTTTGGTAGCACTTGTGGTGGGAAACCTTAGAAAGTCTGAGTCATAAAGATCTTCCTTTGGTAAATGGGAGAGTAGCTGCAGATTATTTGCTGTTATCTTTTTTAATGGGAACCCAGCTGATTTGAGAGCCTGAATGAGTTGAGTTTGGCCAGCTTGAGCCTTTTCTAATGAGTGACCGCCAGATAATATGTCATCAACATATGTTTCATTGCGCAAAATGGAAGATGCTTTGGGGTATTTGGATTCGGAATCGGAAGCAAGTTGGGAAAGGGTCCGAATCGCTAGATAAGGCGCACAGTTAACTCCGAAAGTTACTGTCTTTAACTCATAATCTTTTATGGGGCCATCTGCTTGAGGCTGGAATAAAATTCGCTGGAAAGGCTTATCGTCTGGGTGTATCAGGATTTGACGATACATTTTCTGTATATCGCCATTGAAAACATATCTATACTTCCTCCAATTAATTATAACAGACATTAAATCGTTTTGTAGAGTAGGGCCGGTATACAAAACGTCATTGAGCGAAAATTGTGATTTTGACTTTCTCGACGCGTTAAACACCACTCTCACCTTTGTCGTTTTGTGCTCAGGACGAACGACTGCGTGATAAGGTAAATAGTAAGAGCCGTATTTTCCGTTGGAGATTATTTCTCCAGAATGAACTTCTTCCATGTGGTCGAGCGCCAAGTATTCGTCTAAAACTTCCTTGTACTGCTCTCCGAGTTCAGGGTTTTTTAATAAATTTCTTTCTAAACTCGAATATTGGGCTAGTGCAATGAAGCGGGATGAACCAAGAAAAGCCCTTTCAGGAAACTCAGCTTTAAAGGGTAGTCTAACTACATACCTTCCATTAGCGTTGCGAGAGGTGGTTTCAGAATATAGCTTTTCACAGAGTTCATCCTCTGCTGATTTTATCCTGGCGCCTGGAATTTCTTCTTGCTCCCAAAATTTTCTCAGAGTTTGATTGAGCTCAACAATGTCTGCTGCGAAAACAGAAGTTGTAAACGTTTGTACAGATCGAGTTATTATGGGACCACTGAGAACCCATCCGAAGACCGTATTGTACGCGGATGTTTGACCACAGATGTTCTTTTTTATTCCATCAATATTGAGGAAGTTCTCATAATCATTGCCTAGAATAAGATCTATTTGCGATGATTTATTAAAAGTGGGGTCTGCTAGATCTAATTCTATTAGTTCCTTTGAGGGCGGGGTTTCGAAATTAAAGGCAGGCAGTCGTTTTGTTACTTGGGGTAATACAATTGCTCTGACTTGGACCCGCAAATTGTATCGTTTTGCGAACAGGGTGAATTCACATTCTTTATCTGCGTGTTGCGTTTGACCCCCAATCCCTACAATTTCAAAATGAGATTTTTTATAGGGAAGCTGGAGACGAGCTCTAATCCGCTCGGTTAAAAATGTTCTCTGTGAGCCGGGGTCAATTAGAGCTCTAATGGTGAAAACCTCCCCTTTATGCTCAATTTGAGTAAGAGCGGTGCGTAATAGAACATTTCCTGTGCTTGTTGAAAAATTAGCTTGAATTTGGTTTGAGGTGCTTGGCATCTCATCGTGAGCCACATTATTCACGATTTGCGTTACATTTGCTGATGATTCATGCAACCGACCGCTATTTTCTGACGCTCTTCCCTTTTGCGCATCACTGTAATTATGAGCGGGGATAGGAGTGTTTTGCTTCATATGTAACAGAGTGTGATGCGTTTTCTTGCAATATATGCACGTGTGTTTGCTACCGCAATTCGCCTTCAAATGGGATTGTGCTAGGCAGTTATTGCAAAATTTGTTTTTGAAAACGTAATCAACTCTTTGTTGCACACTAAACGCTCTAAACTTAGGACATAATCTTAAAGAGTGGTTTTCTGCGCATAGTTTGCATAATAGGTTATTATAGTGCTCGTGAGTCGTATATGTCTGTACCTTCGAGAGAGTTGGTTTCGACAACGTGAAACAATCCTTGGAAGATTTTATACTATGTAAACGCTCTACTGCCTCGTACCTATCAATGAGAAATTGTGACATTTGAGTCCACTTTGGAAGATCCCGAGGACTCGGAAGCGACTGCTCCCACAGCGATAGCGTGACATCTGGCAACTTTGTAGATATTAATCGAATTAGTATTGGGTCCCAACTATCTACTTGTACGCCTAGAGCTTTCAGGGTGGCTAAAGAGTCTTTTACCGCTGATTGAATTCGTTGTATGGAGTCACTATCTTCACTAGTTGCCGCGGGAATATCAAACAATATTTTAATTTGGTTGTCTACCAATACTCGTTTGTTCTCATAGCGAGTTCTTAAAGCGTCCCATGCTAACTCGAAATGCTCATGGGACAATGGGTATCTTTTCACGATATCTCCCGCTTCTCCTCTCGTTTTATTTCGCAGGTGATACAGTTTGGTAACGGGGGTGAGTCTGGAGTGATTTATGTACACCGCGGTGAACATGTCACGAAAAGAGGGCCACTGCTCATAGCTTCCTTTAAACACTTCAGTGTCACAGGGTGGAAGTTTTATGCAATTACCCGAATAATCTTGGTTTGCGTTTTGCAAATAGTTTACATTGGGAACTAAGTACCGAGATGTTGACTGAAGCGCCGGGCTCTGTGGTGATTCTAGTCGTAATGCTTTCAGTTGTTCCGTTATCTGACCATGACAGTGGAAGTAAGCGGTTACGTGGGCTGCGTAATCGATTTTAGAAGATTGCTTGAACTCAGGTTCGACTGAGCCATCACTAGATAGCATGAGTTCTTGATAAGAGGCTTCTACTTTTTTATATCTAGATTCTAGATCTCTTAATTTAATTTCTAAAATTGACTCTGATTGCTCTTCTCCTTCAGTTTTACTTAATATGTCGCAAAAATGAAGTAAATTCTCGCAATCAAATATGAAGAGATCTTGGATCGGATTTATCGACGATCTCTCGGAGATGGAGTGATTTGGTTTGGTAGCCATTGATTGTATCCAGATGCAATAGAAAAGTTGAAGGGTGGATATATAGAGCAAGGTATATAAAGCAAAGAGTAAATATGAATTCTAAGGGAAGTTTGTCGAAATATCAAGTAAACTACTTATATCCCAACACGAGTCACAATTATTAATTAAAGTAATATATTTACTTGGGGAAAGGGATTTAAACTTACGCAAATTTATTTTCGATAAATGCTATGGGATTGTACAAATTCCCTCGGGATTGTTGAGAGATTTCTACAATGGTTTTATGTGATTAAGATTGGTGCACTATGGTAATACCTATGAACCTTGTTTGCACCAGAGATGGACAACCAAATTATCCCTTAATTATTTGAGAAATTTTTATATCACAATTGGGTTTAGTGGACTGTAAATTTATGTTTCTTTAAATGATACTATTTTTTTTTTCCGTTCGTATATGCTTATACATGCGACGGGTTCTATACTTTTATGTAAAATTCATATAACTGCGTAAGGTAAATCCTTATTAATTTATTTTAATAACCATAACTTTTTATTTCCTTTTTTTAATTTGAAATATTATCAACTGTATTTAAATGATAATTGTATTATATATGTACGGGTTTTTCTTCTTTTTAATTGGTGTATAACTTACCAACCCTGCACGAGTAATGTGCAAATTTTAACACAGCAAGTTTGTTTTTTCTTGTTTTGTTTTGAACATGAAAATCTTATTGCCTACTTGCAAATAGACAGGTACGTACGTATGTGTGTATGTGTTGTTTCTTTCTTTCTATTTCTTGCATATGCATGCAAGCATATGAAACAAATACAAATTCTTATATACGTACGTTTATAAGAATTCCATGTGTTCAATAACCTT
Organism: Linnaemya tessellans; assembly: GCA_951800035.1. Taxonomy (NCBI): domain Eukaryota; kingdom Metazoa; phylum Arthropoda; class Insecta; order Diptera; family Tachinidae; genus Linnaemya; species Linnaemya tessellans. The sequence goes on along the minus strand of OX637534.1, from coordinate 37,032,768 downwards.
TACGGTTGTCTTCCACATATGTATAATTTGGAAGTTATTTTTTACAATTTGGTTAATTGTTACGGGATATTCTTTTGGTATTTTCTTTAGGGGTTTTTATTTTTATTATTTAACAACTCATATACTTTTCATATATGTTATAAAGCATATTTTCAATTTAAGTTGTTGGATAATTATGTTTAGAGATGCACATTTAATTCTTGATTTATTATGTACTCACTTTTCAGGCTGCTTTCCATTAAATTTACCTCATTATCTATATGTATGATGTTTTCTTCTTTGATGTTTGTAGGATTTTACGGTTTTGATGCTTCTTCACTTTTGATGGCTTTAACGGACCATGAATATTTTTCTGTATTCTAGAGTTTCTTCCAGGCAAAGGGTCAGAGAAGAATTGGGTTGCCTGAAAGGAAACTTTAATTCCGACAACTCACAATATGAGTTGTTGCAATTAAGGGTAAATAGGGATGAATGAGTTGGGGTTTCCTTGGGCTGGTTAGGAATGAGAAGCTCACCTTTTTTTTTTTGACTTTAAGCAAAGAAGTTGAATCGGTAGATATGTATGTAACGTTAAATTAGATTTTATTCAATAATTAGTTTGGTTTGTTGCTGGGTAATTTTCCCTTTTTCATTTGGAGGTTGTATGCATTTAGTGGACAGAATTCAATGGTTGGTAAGTATGTTTGTTTCATTGGTAAGTAATATGTAGGTATAATATTCACATTTATTTAATTTTAAGTATTTAATTTTCTTTACATACATATGTAGGTATAATATTCACAGTTATTTAATTTTAAGTATTTAATTTTCTTTACATACATATGTAGGTATAATATTCACAGTTATTTAATTTTAAGTATTTAATTTTCTTTACATACATATGTAGGTATAATATTCACAGTTATTTAATTTTAAGTATTTAATTTTCTTTACATACATATGTAGGTATAATATTCACAGTTATTTAATATAATTTCACAAAATTTAAATGTAGATATAGGGATTTCTTTAATTTTAATTTGGTTATAATATGAGGGATTTTAATTTAAATTATTTTACACTTTTAATATATATAGATGTAGGTAATTGTTGAATTATTTGTGACAGTTATTAACAGTCTCTTTGTACAAATTATGTATACAGTTGTAGATCACTTGGGGTTATTACTTGGTTGATGGTTAACGAATGAATGCTGGTATAAATTCTGACTGCTCTTTCTTGTTTCTTTTATTCCTTGTGTTTCAGTTTTTTACTCGTTGATTTTGTGGTTGTTGCCAGATTATTTCGGCAACTATTATTGTCCAAATAGAATTTGGACATATTATTTAGGTCAATAGAAAATAGCTTAATTGCAATATATTATTTTATAGTTAATTTTAAGAAAGTATAAATAGCTAGTTCTAAGTTAGTTAAGCACAGTTGTAGTAAACCAAGTTTCAATAAAGAACTTGCGAATCCCACGGGACCCTCTAGGTAAAAAGAAGTAACTATTGCCTTTTAAAACTACACTACAACACTTGACATACTGATACAAAAAAGCACTAGAGAAGCAGGTGAGCTATATTTTCTAATATCGGCAGAATTAATAAGTGCGACAGAGATGCAAAATCACATTTATACAATTGTATACATCAGATTTTTCATATTGCCTTTAAGAAAATGATAGCAAGTTTTGTTTGGGAAATAAGGTATTAAGCCCTCAGCACTATCAACCAAATGACTAATCAAATGTTCGGTAGAGTTCTTGTAGCGTAGTTGACCAGAAAAATGTCAATACAGAAACCAAACCCTACAAGAAATTGCTGATGGGAACTAACACATACAAAATTTATTAACAAAGCCACATGCAGAAATTTTATATGAAATTATTGCTGTCGGCGCTGCCGTTGTGGGTTTTTATACCAAATTTCTATAAATATTTTATTATATTTCCTAATATACTTAATTAAGTTAATCTTACTTCTACACCATTTTTATATCTATTTTATGCAAATATTTTTATTATGGAATTATTAGGATTATTCTAAGAAAGACTGTTTTTAAAATAATGTACTCAATGCCAACGCTGATTTATATAGGCGAATAGACAATAAGTGTGAGAGAGACAACTGCATGTTAAATTGTCAAAGGTAAATGTAATATATACATATATTTGTGAGTCCCCGCGTACTGTTATACACATGTCAAATTGAAAATTTTATATTGTGCATTTCTAGTTTGAGTTTAAACAGTGAAGAATTTAGACTGAAATAAATAAAACAATTTGTAATTTTAATAAAGAAAAACTTGAAAAAACAAAGTTAAAAAGAAACAATTAAAATAGACAAATAAAACAAAAGCCTATAAAAAATTTTACAAAATTTTAAATTTTAAGGATAAAAAACTTAAAAAAATTGATATATAAGAAAATTGAATCAAAACAACAAATAAAAAACTACAAATATCAATTTAAAAAGAAATTGAAAAAAGAAAAGACATCTTCTTAATTGTTTGGAGGAAGTCGAAAGTATTGAGGAAAAACTTCAATTCCCGGACTTCGCAATGGCAGTCGTAAGCAACTTAAATTTAAAATCAAATATATAAAAATTTTCAAGTTAACTCTTCTTACAGAAAACTTTTATGTTTAAAGTAAAAGGGTTACCGGAGGACGTAGGAGTAGTAGTCCATAATTTAGTTACGGATGAGGTAATGGATGAGTTTAATTGGGATGGGCGGTGGGAGAAGAAATCGCTGGGGAACTTAACACTCTTTAATAAACTTTTAAGAGGTATGTAGACTTTTTGGAGTACCAATGAATTAATTATTATGTATTCTTTACTCGATAGATTTCGAAAGAGGACTAAAAAAGGCGGTGAACAAAAGCCACCACCGACAAAGACAAAAAATATACGCCAAAAACAAAAACAAAGAAAAATGTATTTAATTTTTCAAATAGTTTTATGAAATATATTTATTTTTAATTTCTTTTTATTTTTAATCTTCGTTTTATGTTATTTTTAATTTGTTTTTTAATTTAATTTTTGAAATATTTTAATTTTCATGTACAAAAAAACATTCTCAAATAATTTAAATAACACACAAACACTTGGGTATGGTATTATTATACCCTCCAAAAAAAAATTTGGAGGGTATATTCACTTTGTCATTCCGTTTGTAACGCATCGAAATATCCATCTCAGACCCCATAAAGTATATATATTCTTGATCAGTGATGAAATCTAAGACGAACTGAGCATGTCCGTCCGTCCGTCCGTCTGTGGAAATAACGATTCAGTCCAAACGAAAAGAGCTAGACTCTTGAAGTTTGGCATAAATATATTTTCAAGCTTAGAGCAGGTTAAGTTCGAAGATGGGCTAAATCGGGCAAGAGGGAAAAAAGTTCCACTAAGAAGAACTAAACCAACCCAGAAAAAACAACATAATTTTTAAAGTTTTTTGGTTATTTTGTTAAGCAAATGATATATTTTTATGTCAAATACGGTCCAACGCCTTTAAACTTGGAGCCATAAAATAAAAATATTTTTTGACCCCGACCACTTTAGTGGGCGTTATTATAGGCAAAATTGGCATAAAAATTTAACAAATTTGTTTTACTTAAGCCTACATTCCATAAAATTAACATTTTTAAGCTTTAATGACGAAGCTGAGACGAAACCTGGTACTACTCCGCTCTACCCCCTCCTTCCCCTTCGCCCCCTAAGTGATCCCACCAAAAAAAAAATTTTTTTTTTTTAAATTTTGTATATAATCATCCCAAGCATTTATCTTTAGAGTTTTATGACTGCCAATTTCTGCCCTACCCTCTCCTCTTCCTTCGCCCCCTAAATGACCCCACCCAAAAAAAAAAAAATTTTTTTGTAAATTTTGTATATAATCATCTCAAGCATTTATCTTTAGAGTTTTATGACTGCCGATTTCTGCCCTACCCCCCCCCCCCCCCCCTCCTTTCCTTTGCCCCGTAAATGACCCTACCAAAAAACAATTTTTTAAATTTTGTATATAGTCATCCCAAGCATTTATTTTTAGAGTTTTATGACAAAGGTTAAATATGAAATAAAATACAGTTTTAATACCCTCCAAAGAGAATTGAACCCTATAAAGTAAATATGTATATTCTTGATTAGTGATGAAGTTTAAGACGGTTTAGCAATGCCCATACGTTCGTCTGTGGAAAACATGATATTGTCTATTTTTAAACCCGCCCCCTTCAGTAAGCGTTGACGTACGATATTTTATAAAGGAACTCTGTGCCACCAAGTTAAACATTTTAAATTCACTTACTAAATATTTGGAGGGTATTTAAGATTCGACCCGGTCGAATATAACGTTTTTACTTGTTATTTTACAAATTCGTATTGCTTCTAAATGGGCTTTTAGACACGCATACTTGTCTGCAGACATGTACGATGGCATACCAAATCTCACTGTCGAGTACGTCAGACATGTATGTTGGCTTTCAAAAATTTTTGATTTTCTGATGTCTGTCGCATATCAACGTACTCGTCTAATAACGTGTCTGTTATACTTTATATAAAAATTCAGTTCGGTTGTCGACGCTGCTATGTGCTTATCGGAAATTTCAATAGTCTTCAGGAGTGATTGCTTCCAATTCTCTTAATAAATTGGTATGGGAAAATATGTTTTTTTCCTAACCATTCCTTTACCCATATTTTGCTTTTATCTTCGTTTTCCGCCTCTTGTAATAATCATCCTATCGTGAAAACAAGTGGAGATTTTGTTCACGTGAAATTTTAATTCCACTCGAAGGGGAAAATGGTATCGTGAATCTCCCGTGAGAAATTATTCCCGCTATCAGCTTTACATTAATGTATTATTTAAATTAATAATTTAAAAAAATATTAAGAAATATTTAATAGTAAAATAGTATAACAGTAAAATAATTTTAAAATAATTTGGATACATATTATAAACCAAACAAAACAAATTAAAACACGTAAAAGTGCTATATTCGGCTGTGCCGAATCTTAAGTGCCCTTCACAGATATAATTCGTCTTTCTTTCATGCTAAAACAGAGAGTAGCTTTAATTAAAAAATGATTAAAAAAACAAAATGATGTTATCAGTTACTTTTACATTTAAGACAACGTTTAAATCTTTTGGTTAGGAAGTTAAATGTTTGGCTCTTGTTACTTCTAATACCTCTGAACGTCTTTCAAAAATATTAAATATGTTTAATTTACAAACAAAAAGAAAAAATCCGTTTCATGTACCCCAAAAGGTTCTAATTGTCCAACCGTAGAATCAATCATCTTTTAGATATTTTTGCTTTTTAATACCAATTTATTTCTTCCTGATATGGGTAGGTATAAATCATCATAAGAATCAAAAATAACAAATTATATGGTTACTTTTATGAATCAGGAAATGTCGATATTCCAACCCTGATATTGGATTTTTAATTATTTTAGTTTTTAGTACCAATTTAACTCTCCCCGAAGTATAAAAAAGATTTCATTCGCACACAACCAAAATAAGGAACTTATATGGCTACTTTTTAAAAAAGATTTCATCCACAAAACACAAAAACCAGGAAATTATATGGCTAATTATACGGATATTGTAGTATATAAATTTAGATATTCTCGACCACGCAGTATTGCTTCATTTAAAATTATGGTACCTGGTGAAATATTCCAGCAGGTTGTTGATCCAAATTTTTGGCCGCATAACTCTCTCATAAGAGAATTTATAAACCATGATGTTCCGAAACATACTAATACTGCTAGATTGCCTCCTTCAACCACAAATATGGCAAAAAACTAGATAATATTGCTGATGAAATACTATATCCAGATAATGTTCCTATAATAAATAACACGCAAAGCTTATCAACATCAATAGACTATACTAAAGAAAAAATTCCACATGATTTAGACCCACTTCTGTATTCAGTTTTTTATCAAAATGTTAGTGGCATGAGAACCAAGACTCGTGATTTTCAACTATTTATGTCGGCCCGAGAATACGATATTATTATTATTACTGAAACTTGGCTACATAAGGAAATTTATAGTGCTGAATACTTCGACGATTATTATGTTGTGTACCGTCACGATCGCTGTTGTACTCTATCAGATAAACATAGAGGTGGAGGCGTTTTAACTGCGATTAGAGCTGATTTCGACTCGGAATTTATTTCTCTTGAAAACACTAATTTAATTGAGCAACTTTGTGTTAAATTATCGTTCTCAAATAATTGTTCTATTTACATAGTTACGTCGTATATACCTCCTAATAGCACTTTCAATATGTATAAATTTCACTTAGATAATATACAAAAGCTTGTGGATAACTTAGATGCTGGCGATTTCGTATTAGTTTTTGGTGACTTTAATTTGCCTAACATAAAATGGATTTTTGAGGAAAATGTATGTCTTCCATATAATATAATTAATGAAATTGATGAATATGTAACGGGCTTCTTTCTGTTAAATGAGTTCAAGCAATTTAACCGTTTTAATAATGATGTAGGTAGAATTTTAGATCTAATATTTGTTAGTGACTCTATTAAAGCATCTTGCAATTTGGCTGCAAATCCGGTCTCTGTAAATACAGTACATCATAAAGCAATTGATTTTAAGTTTAAATTTTTTTCCTATGTTCCTGAGCCTTCCGATACTACCAGCAGATATAATTTTCATAAAGCTGATTTTTATAGTTTAAACGAATACTTTAAAGAAGTCGATTGGTCTATGCTATCATGTCTGGATAATCCAGATAGCATTTACAAATTTATTTGCAACAACTTTGATGCTGCAATAAATTCTTATGTGCCGAAATCCATACTAAGGTGTAATAATAAGCCCCCCTGGTTTAACTCAAGACTTTGCCATATGAGAAATTTAAAAAATAAAGCTTATAAAAGATATATTAATTCTCCGAATGATACCTATCGACAACGATTCATTTTGGCTCGTAACGAATATAACTTTTTCAGAAATTTTCTCTATAAACAATACATTTTCAATATCGAGAACAAAATAAAAACAAATTCCGCAGCATTTTGGCATTATTTAAATAATTAAAGAGGCAATAATAATATACCTAAACGTATGTATTATGGCTCTTCATCGGCCGATAATACATTGGATACTTGTAATCTTTTCTCACAATTCTTTCAAAGCACTTTCATTAAACCTTCGATACAAAGCTATGACTATCAACCGTATCCAAACAATCGAACTCATGAAATAAATTTTGACATAACCGTGGAGGACGTAAGTGTAGCTATTAAAGCATTGAATACAGAAAGTAACTGCTCAGTGGGGGGCTATCCAGCCATATTTTTCAAAGAGTGTTCGCAAAATATTGCTTTTGATATTACTAAACTGTTTAACACATGTCTTATGAAAGGCAAATTTTTGGATGAATGGAAACTTTGTTCAGTAGTGCCGATTTTTAAATCCGGGGACCATAGTCTGATCACGAATTATAGGCCAATAGTGAAACAAAGTACTTTTGCTAAGCTCTTTGACGCAATTATTAAAAATAAACTTTTTTAATGTGTTGAAAACTTTATTTCTCCATTTCAACATGGATTTATGCCTGGTAGGTCAACTGTAACTAATTTGTTACTGTTAACCCATAACATTATTAACGCCATGGAACAGAAGTCCCAATGTGATGTCATTTATACTGACTTTGCCAAAGCATTTGATACCGTGAGCCATACACTTCTGTTGAAGAAACTGTGTATGTTAGGTCTGTCCAACAATCTTATAATGTTTTTCAAAAGCTTTCTATTAAATAGGTCTTTGAGTGTTAATATTGGGAAGATTTCCTCTTCATTACTAATAAATGCGTATTCTGGCATTCCGCAGGGCACACACATTGGCCCGTTACTTTTTGTAATTTTTATTAATGATTTACCGCTCTGTTTCAAATTTTCTAAATGTCTGTTATTTGCTGACGACTTGAAACTATTTAGAAGAATATCGGTAATGGATGATTGTGAAAAACTGCAGTCAGATCTGACTAGGCTTTCCAATTGGTGTTTGGCTAATGGTATTATAATTAATATTTCAAAATGTTGTATGGTATCATATTCACGTAACATAACACCAGTGAATTATATTTACAGTATTAACGGTACTCCACTGAAACGTGAGTCTCAAGTTAAAGATTTGGGTGTTATTTTCGACAATAAGTTAAACTTTTCGTACCACATTGACTATATTATCTGTAAAGCTTATTGCATGGTTGGTTTTATAAGGAGAACTCAAAGGACTTTAAGGATGCGTACACCCCTAAATCTCTATATGTAACATTAGTACGCAGTAATCTGGAATATTGTTCACTTATTTGGAGTCCGTATTATTCAGGTCAGTCTAAACGTATTGAACGAGTGCAAAAAATTTTTACCAAATCGGCATTAAGACTTTGTTGGCAAAACGAATTACCGTCATATGATGTAAGAAGGAAACTACTCGGTTTACAATCGCTGGAAGACCGCAGAAGTTATTTATCAGTTTTATTCGCTTATAATGTTATATCTGGTGGAATTAGTTGCGAAGAAATTGTAAGTTTATTTGCTCTATATGATGCCCCTAGGAATTTGAGGAAAAATAGATGTTTTGTTGAACTCATTCATAGGACAAATTATGCCGAAAATGAGCCAATTGCAAGATGTATGCATTTATGTAATAGCTTTAACCCACCGTTAAATTTTGATACAAATTTAGTAAATTTTAAGTTAATATTATTTAAGTATTTTAATTAAACACTAATTATTTAAGTAATCTGTAAGATTTAATCTGTAGATGAAATAAATAAATAAAAATAATTTTATGTACCAAATAATTTCGGTTTTCCAACCCTAGAAGCGAATTTTTAGTTTTTAAAATTTTTAATACCAATTTAATTTTTAGCGAAGTATAAAATAGGTTTAATTCACTGAAAAAAACCAAAATTGGGAACTTAAATGGTTGCTTTTATGTACCAAAAAATATCGATTTTCCAACCCTGGAACCGAATTTTTAATATTTTAATTCTAATTTAATTTTTTCTAAAAAATATAAAATAGTTTTAATTCATAAAAACACAAAATTTGAAATTTGTGTGGATACTTTTATGTACCAAACATATTTCGATTTTCCAACTCTGGAAGCGAACTTTTTTTTACCAATGCAATTCTTAGTGAGGTGTAACATAGTTTTACTTGACAAAAAAATTAAAATTTTTAAACTTTTTGGTCACCTTCATGTACCATAAAATATTTCATTTCTCCAACCCTGGAGTCGAAATTTTGATTTTTTTAAGATTTTAATACCAATTTTGTTCTTGCTGAATTATAAACCAGTTTTAATAAAAAATATTTCAATTTCCCAACCCTGGCAACGAAATTTAATTTTTTTACCAATGCAACTCTTAATGAGGCACGAAATAGGTTTAGTTAAGAAAAACTTAATATTTGTAACCATTTTGGTCACTTTCATGTACTACAAAATATTGCAGTAATCCAACTCTGGAATCTAAATTTTGATTTTTTTTAGTTTTTGATACTAAGTTTGTTTTTTTTGAAATAAAAAATAGTTTTAATTAGTAAAAGACCGACGTTAGTTTTCTTTTTGGTTACTTTTATATATAAAAAAAATTTTAATATCCCAGCTCTGGGAAATAAGTCGGAATAAAGTCGTTTTATATAAGAAAAACTTAAAATTTGCAACTATTTTGGACACTTTCGGGTACTACAATATATTGCATTTATCAAAAAAAAAAAAAAAAAAAATTAAACTTCCCAACCCTGGAAGTGAAATTTTATCTGTTTTTGTTTTTTTACCAATGCAACTATTCATGAGGTATAAAGTAGTATTATTTAAGAAAAATTTACAACTTTGAACCATTTTGGTCACCTTCATGAACTATAAAATATTGCACTTGTCCAACCCTGGATTCGAAATTTTGATTTTTTTTTTGAAATTTTTGATTCCAATTTTGTATAACATAATCACCCTTATTCTGAGTTTAGATTCTAATCGAAATTTTCTCCGTTTGGCAACTTTGGTATTCTGCATTTCGATCGTAGCTACGTTTTTCTACGTTGTTATTTTACGTTGTTTTTTTATAATTTTTTTCTATTTTTCTTTCTGCGAGCTAAAAAAGTGTTTAATTAAAAAAATGTAAGTATAAAATGTAATAAAAATGGGTAATAAATGATTTAGATATTTTTTGTTGTTTTAATTTATTAAATTTTGTACTAATATATAAAGATTTATATTTCCAGGTCAAAAACAACAACTCCCGAGCAATATGAAAAGCTGGCAGATATCATGTCAGCTAAAGAAGATATTGCTTGTGGATACTACAAGCGATCCAAAGAGGAAGTGCAGGTGTTTTGGGAGGAAGTGACACAAACGCTTAACGCGTTAGGACCACCAACAAAAAGTGCCACTGCATGGAAGAAGGTATATGTCATTTATTAAAAAATTTTGCATGTACTTATTATCTTTTATAGGTATGGATTGATTGGAAGTGCTACATTAAGCGGAAACTTTCCGCAAATAAAAAAGAAATGATGAGCACTGGAGGAGTTTCATGATGACATACTTAAAAATTGTGATGAGGTGTCTACACATTTAAGGCGAATGAACCGATCCCTTGAAAAAATGGCTGAAATTGCAGCGAAGCAGATGGAAGAAGAGCGGCGGCATAATAAAATCAAGGAAGAGTTGCTGAAAAAGAAGGTAGAAATTAAACTGAGAATGCTTAAGTTGGAGCACCCATCCTATGAGTCTGATTGACCTGTGATAAAAAAATTTAAAATGATGATTTTTAAATTTTTTTAAGATTTAGAAAATCAAATGCAATGAATGCGCTTTAATTTTTATTTTTTAATATGTACGTACATATACGTTTTTTTTTTGTTATTGTTTGTTGAATTTAAATATAAGTTTCCGTTTTAGTCCTAAGTAAAGCAAGCATAAAATGAACTGAATACGCTTTATTTTTATTTTAATTAAATAAAAATTTATTTATTTAAAATGTATTTTTTTATATGAAATAAGTATGTAAAATATGAAAATATGGAATAAGAAAATGTTTTTATTGACTTTAAGTTAGATTTTTTGTGAACTTTAAAGAGTGGAAAGGATATTACCGCGAACACTGCGTGCTACAGAAAGGTAGTTGGAGTCTATATTTTCTTCTTCTTCTTCTTCTCCCTCTTTTTCAAAACTTTCCAATTGCAATACCTGAGTATCCAAATCTTCCACTCGGTAGTGTATACAAATGTTGTGTAGAGCACAAACAACATTTATAATTTGGCTGACTTTATGTGGGGAGTAATGAAGTTCTCTAGCACCCAATAAACAACGAAATCGGTTCTTTAAAACTCCAATAGTTCTCTCTACTATGTTCCTCGTTTTTGAATGCCGGATGTTGTAATTGCTTTCCTGGCTTCCTGCACTTGGTGATCGATATGATGTCATAAGCCAGGGTTCCAGTGGGTATCCCGCATCACCTGTTAAAAAAAGTTTAGTTTTTCAAATTATCACATACAGCTGTACACAAATTAATACCTAAAAGCCAAGTGTTTCTCTCTCCTTCACGATATTTTCTTTCTAAATGAGATCTCGCTTTACTTAAATTCCATATATGCGAATCGTGGTTGCATCCAGGATACCTAGCGTCAATGCACCTTATGCGCATTTTGTTATCGCACACCTGGAAACATAAATTCAATTTAGGAGCACTGTAATCATTAAAACGAAATACTCACCACCATAGCATTAATGCTAAAAAACCCCTTTCTATTATAGTAAAGGAACTCTTCTACGGATGGTTTTGTAATCTTTATATGTGTGCCATCAACACACATGCTGACACCTGGGAAGCCGGCCTTCGCATAGAATTCTCGTTTAGCTTGCATATTTTCCTCTTCGCTGTGATCAAATTTTATCCAATGAGGGCAAAGCTTTCGCTCCATTACGTTAAGAAAACACGAAAGTGATTTAGATACTGTCGATTGAGCCATCCCAACATTATGATCAGCACCAACTCCATGTTGGTAGCTCCCTTCGCCAAAGAATCTCAAAGCAGCCACAACACGGTTAAGGGGTGAGGAAGAAATTAAGTTACAGGGCTGTGCTTCTTGTGCAAAGGTGTCTAAAACATACTTGAACGCGTCTTTGTTTAAACGAAAGTACTTTTTGAATCTATAAAAGTTAACTAGTTATTTAAAAAATCAATACCTATAAATATAATTTCTTACAACTGATCACTCATCTCAAATGGATTGCAACTATCTCTCAGTTTTCGCTTTTTAAGCCTTGCCTCCGTATTCTGAGCCATATTGTTCTCCTCTTCCACTAATAAAGCCACTGCTATGGATTCCATGTCTCCTTGAAATTACCACAAGAGAACTTCACTTTTTTTACAGGATTATTTACGCTGAAATATTTTGCCACCAAAAATGTTTACTACGTTCTGGTTCTCTATTAATAATAATTCACAATTTTTTTATATATTTATTTATTTTCACTTTTCTGACTTTTGTATATTATAATGATAACAAATTTGCTTATTTTTCTGTTTCTTTTCCACATTCCACGGTGAAACAATTGGTTTTGTAAACATTGTTGTCTTCTTCTTTTTCTTTCGATTCAGTTTTTGTTTGGAATACCAATTTACGATCGTAGCGTAACTGAATGCGGAAACGTAATCGAAACTCAGAATAAGGGTGAATATAATATAATATAATATAAAATAGTTTTAGTTAGCAAAAAAAAAACAAAGTCAATTGCCTTTTTGATTACTTTTATGTATAAAAAAAAATTTCAATATCCCAACCCTGGAAGCGAAATTTTAATTTTTTAGATTTTTTTATCAATGAAAATCTTCATGAGGTATAGGGTAGTTTTGTTTAAGAAAAACTGAAATTTTGTAACCAGTTAGGTTATTACATGTACTACAAAATATTGCATGTACCAAAAAAAACTTTAATTTTCCCAACCCTGGAAGCGAGATTTTAATTTTTTGTCATTTTTTATCAGTGCAACGCTTCATGAGGTATACAGTAATTTTTTAAAGAAAAATTTCAGATTTGTAACCATTTTGGTCACTTTCGTATACTATTAAATCATGCACTTGCCCATCCCTGGATTCAAAATTTAATTCTTAATTTTTGATACCAATCTTGTTCTTCCTTAATTATAAGACAGTTTTAGTTAGCAAAAAAAACATCAGATGCCTGTTAGATTACCTTCACGTATAAAAAAATTCAATTTCCCACCCCTGGAAGTAAAATTTGAATCAAAAAAATTTTTTTTGGCCAATGCAAATCTTTATAACGTATAAAGAGGTTTTGTTAAAGAAGAACTTAAAATGTTTAACAATTTTAGTACTACATGTACTACCAAATACGGAATGGGTCGAAAATAAAATGTTTTCCTTCAGGTGACCTGAACTGCAGACATACTGATTGGGGTAACCCAACAAACAATCAGAAAGGAAATAAACTAAAAGAATGGCTAACAGATAATGATATAAACTTCAGATGTAGGCTTTATGCATCCAATCTTCCTTCTTTTCCTAGGACTGGATCTTATATACATGTTTGTATTGCAGATTGTAGGCTTTACATTCATACGGAAAACAATACATTAAACAGTCTTGAAACCTTAGATTTCGATAGTGATCACAATGCTATTCTGATTAAAGCTTCCATGAACAATGAACATCAAGAATTTGTACTCTTTACAGAACCCCAAATAACAAAATACAATTTTAAAAAAACTAATTGGAAAAAATTTCAGAATAAAATTAAAAATAAATCACAAAGAGAAACAAAAATTCCAAATGATAGAAATTTATCAAATCCTGAAATTGATTCCCATGTGTCTAGACTAAACAATATAATTGTGGATTCTATAGAAGAAGTCACGCCAAAGTATAAAAACATCGACTCATTGTCAAAAAAAGCCAACAAAATTATAGAAAAGCTTCATGCAGAAAAAAGTAGAATTTTAAATGAAATTAAAGGAGATAATAGATAACAACATACTCTACCGGAGTCGTCACTAAAGTTATTAAAGACTAAGTTAAAGATGATTACAAAATTAATTCAAGAAAATTTCCAAGTTTGTATTAATAAATATATCCAAGAAAAATTAACTAATATAGATCCAAAAGATTCAGTCCACATGTTCAAAGAAATTAAAAAGAATTTCAAAAAATTTAAACCCTTACATCTTCCGAGCATAAAAATACCAGAAAGTTCAGAGTACATATTAAATAGAGCGGGTATTTTATCAAACAAGCTGGAAAAAGACCAGTTAAATAACTTTATAATCCGTGATCCAGAGGAAAAGCTACACACTGTTGGAGCATATTTAGAGTTCATTCATTCTTCCAAATCAATTGATCTCAATAATAGATTACAGACGCAAGTTACAAATTATTTTCAACAGTTTTTAGAAATGAAAAGTAATTACGAAAATAATCAAATTACTTTAATAAATTTTTCTTGCGAAAAAACATCTGATAACATGAATGATACTCAAGCTGCAAGTTATTTCATAACAAGGGACAACATAATATACATTTTTCAAAAATTAAAAGGTAAATTATCGTATGGCGTTGATAAAATACCAAATATTGTATTAAAAAATTTACCCAATGAAATTATTTTTGAGTACTGTAATTTGTTTAATAATATGTTAAATAATTCTTACTTCCCCACTAAATGGAAAGAAACTAAAGTAGTAATATTACCTAAAAAGGATAAAGATTTAAGTAACCCAAAAAATCTACGTGCTATTAGTTTACTCCCTAATATTAGTAAAATATTTGAAATATGTGTTAATAACAATATTAATGCATTCGGTAAAAAAAAAAAATTAATAAGTGAGAAACAATTTGGTTTCAAATACAAACATTCCACAATAAATGCAATAAATTTGTTGACTTCAAATATCAATTGGAATTGGAATAAGAAGCTTTGCACGGGAGCATGCCTAATAGATATGGAAAAAGCATTTGATAGTGTATGGATTCCAGGACTCATATTCAAATTAAATAACTATAAATTTCCATTTTGCCAAATTTTATTAATCTATAATATGATTACCAATAAAACTTTCAAAGTGTATCATCAAAATGTTGAAAGTAAGAATTCGTTTACAATTATTAATGGCTTACAACAAGGTACAGTGAACTCACCAACTCTTTTTAATTTATTTATACTGGACCTGCTGGGTGAAATTGAAAATATAATATCCTTCGCAGATGATATTATAATATATCATGCTGATAGTACCATTGAGAAAATAAATCGAAATCTTCAAACCAATTTTAATACGGTAGAAAAATATACAATCGATTGGATTATGAAAATTAACGCACAAAAATGTGAAACAATCTTATTTAGACCACCAGTGGATAAATGTAATGCTAATATAAAGAAAAATTGGAAACAATTTGGAATCAAATCTAATTTAAATAATATTAATATACCAAATAAGGATACAGTAAAATACTTAGGTATCTACTTAGATAAATTCTTATATTTTAATAATCATATAAATGAGAAATTAAACAAAGCAAGAAGAGCCTTTTTCATATACAAATCTTTATTTTACTCAAAACATGTTAAACCAAGAGTCAAAATTATTATGTACCAAACATTAATTCGACCTATAATTACGTACGGCTGCCCTATCTGGTTCAATATTTCACCATCTTATATGGAAAAATTAAGAGTGTTTGAAAGAAAATGTCTTAGGGCTTGTGTATATAAATTTAGATCTTCAGAAAGCAATTATGTAAAATTTATTTCTAACAATACCTTGTACAATTTATCAAATATAATAAGAATCGATAATTTTATAATCTATCTAATAAGAAATCACATTACAAGATGTATAGTATGTACAAGTAATAACCTAATATTGGCTCCATATTATACAAATGAAGAGTATATTATTGATACATTAGAAAAGGGGTTTGTGCCTCCAGAAGCCTTTTTGTATTTAGATAAAATTAATATCATACAAAATGAAAACTTAGTCCCGATATTTTATCATAACTATAGACGGGCTAACGTGAAACGTGTTTGTTGTAATTCAACGACAAACGATTTCAGATATAGTACAAGTATAGGTAATAACGTATCTCGTATTACTCGAAGACTAAAAAATAAAAAATTTTGGTGGCTAAATCTATAATTGTTATATTATTTACCTTTTATTCTTTTGACAAACTTAAATCAACTCAAAAACAATGTAATGTTTTTAAATTTTTCATTGCAAATAAATAAATAATATATTCTTCATTTGAAGTACATAAAACGTAATATATACCCACAAAAGTAATTATTATTATAAATACTGTTTATACTAGAGAGCTCTTGTATGGGACATTGTATAATTTCAATTTATATTGTTAACTATTGTTTATGTAGTTTAATGTTTATCAAAAATGTAAATAAATAAACGCTGAAAAAAAAAATAAAATGTTAGTTTCCATCCCTGGAAATTTTTTTTTTTATATTTTTAGTTTTTAATAGACCATTGAGGCTTCCCAAGCACGAAATAGGTTTAATTTACAAACATTAAAAAAAATTTATTGGTATAAATTTTGCGACGAGAAACAGGTGTAAGTTTGCCAGCTCTGGAACCGTACTTCGGATCTTTCTGAATTTCAATACCTCTATACTCTATTTTAGTTCATTTCCAATCCAACGGTCCAAGAACGAAGTCTTTAGCTCTTCTGGGGGCTTGGGAAAACCGTACAGACGGACATCGCTCAATCGTCATTGCTATTCATAAGGATCCAGAATATATATACTTTATGGGGTCCCATGTGAATATCGAAGAAATTACACACGGAATGACAAAACTATATATACCCTTTCATTTTTTGTGAAGGGTATAAAACTAAATAAAAACGGGTGTTATTCAATCCGGACTATGGAGTTGCAATCAATCCGGATTATAGAATACGCAATGAGCTGAAATTTTTAAAATAAAAGTTTAATTTTTAAAACAAAAAACAAATTATCAACATACATATGTACATACTTTCTATCTATTGTCTAAAAGCATTTTGTAAATTTAAACAATATGAGTATAGTAATAATATAAAATAAACATATGGGTATAGTTTTTGTGAATATATAAAAATGAGATTTTGTAGTGTTTGTTTAAAAAAAGAAAAATCTGGGAATGGGAAATTTTTTTACGTTCCTAAAGAGGAAGACAGAAGTGAATGCTGATCCTAAAGTTGAAAACAGTGAACAATTTTTCAATTACTAAACAAAAACTGCACTTTATATTTCTTCACCTACCTAAAACAACAAGTTTTCAGGCGTATGCCTTAGGTTTATACATTTATTCATCTGGTGGACATACACCTCATTTCCATTTATTTTTATACCCTACAAAAAAAAATTTGGAATATTCACTTTGTCATTCCGTTTGTAACGCATCGAAATATCCATCTCAGACCCCATAAAGTATATATATTCTTGATCAGTGACGAAATCTAAGACGATCTGAGCATGTCCGTCCGTCCGTCTGTGGAAATCACGATTCAGTCCAAACGAAAAGAGCTAGACTCTTGAAATTTGGTATAAATACATTTTAAAGCTTAGAGCAGGTTAAGTTCGGTTAAGATGGGCTAAATCGGGCAAGGGGGAAAAAAGTTCCCCTAAGAAGAACTAAACCAACCCAGAAAAAACAACATAATTTTTTGGCTATTTAGTTAAGCCACGGTGGGCTTGAACTCGGCGTAAATGCATTTGTTTAGCACTTCCAATTTTGTTTTGGCATTCGATTCCTGGACCCATCAGAAGGTCAGAAAAAAAATCCACCGTAATTCTTAGAGCCGATTTTGAGAAAAACGCGTTTTCTGCAAAATTTGAGAAATTTAGAAATATTCATTTTCGTGGGCGCATGAGATGTCAGGCTTGCCTATTTGTGAATTTGGAGCTCCCTTTTGTAGCAGATAACCTTTTCCTAAAATATATCTTTAATCTCCTGTCTCACAAATTGCACATAAATCATTTTCCTGGAACGATCGCGACTGACTTGAAACTTGCTAATATATTAGTGGGAATCATGTCTCATTCAAGCAGCTTCCCATGTACCTGGTGCTTTGCTGATAAAGAAATCTTGGATACATCCGGTGAAAAAAAAACGATAGACAATTGCCAAAAAAAACTATGTGGAGTGGGAGAAAATTAACTTCAAAAAGTCTCTTGCTAAAAAATACAGAAACTGTTCAAATGCGCCAGTTCTGTCAAGTGGCACGAATGACACGAGACAAATCCTTGATATCATTGCACCGCCTGAATTGCATTTAATGCTCGGTGTTGTGAATACTCTGTACAATCGAATGAAAAAAGAGTACGATGTCGAGTGTCAGAAATGGGCAAAAAGATGCAATGCTGCCCAAGACTTTGTGCACGGGGCTCCTGCCTTTGCGGGTAATTCGTGCAAACTGCTGTTGGAGAAAATTGACATTTTGCGCGAAATTTGTAGACCGGAATGCTTGAATTATGTCAAATGTTTCCAAGATTTTAGAGAAGTGGTTGAATCGTGTTTTTTAAATGATCTCAAATCAAACTACTTGGAAGCGATTGAAATGTTCAAAAAAAGCTATCTTGATCTTCGGATTCGTGTAACCCCAAAAGTCCACGCTGTATTTTTTCATGTTCCTGAGTTTTGTGCAAAAACCAAAAAAGGATTAGGGTTTTTTAGCGAACAGGCCACGGAATCTGTGCATCACGATTTTAAAATGACCTGGCAAAAATATAAGGTTGGGAAAAACCATCGCCATTATGGTAATAAATTACTGACTGCGGTCCAGGAATATAACAGCGTTCATTTGTAACTTGTCAGTAATCGGTAAACGAAAAATGAGTAATTTTGATTTCATGTTATTGTTTGTTTTCACGTTATTATTTGTTTTATGTTATTAGTTGTTCTCACATAACTTATTTCAAAGTGTTCACAAGTGTGTTTTGTAGAAAAATTGAACGATAGTTATCGAGAAAATAGAACAATTAAAAAGATACCACTTTTCTAGTAATTTCATTTTTGCCTCACAAATCCAGTTCTCTGGAGTCGAATTACTATTTCGGAGAGTATTCATGGTAAGTTTTGAGCGTTCGGCAATGTCAAAACAACTTGGTTTTAATCAAATACCCATCCTTCACCCTGAAGATGTGCTATAAAAATTTTCAATTTCCCAATGTTTTCATTAATACATGTGTTTTGTCCAGACAAATTATATTGCAGAAAAACGCGTTTTTCTCAAAATCGGCTCTAAGAATTACGGTGGATTTTTTTTTCTGACCTTCTGATGGGTCCAGGAATCGAATGCCAAAACAAAATTGGAAGTGCTAAACAAATGCATTTACGCCGAGTTCAAGCCCACCGTGAAGCAAATGATATATTTTTATGTCAAATACCGTCCAACGCCTTAAACTTGGAGCCATAACATAAAAAAAACATTTTTGGACCCCGCCTACTATAGTGGGCGTTATTATATGCAAAAACAGTGTAAAAATTTAAGAAATTGTTTTTAGACTACATTCCTTAAAAATAACATTTTTAAGCTTTAATGACGAAGCTGAGACGATACCTGGTACTACTATGCCCTACCCCCTCCTCCCCCTTCACGCCCTAAATGACCCTACAAAAAAAAGTTTTAAATTTTGTATATAATCATCCCAAGCATTTATTTTTAGAGTTTTATGACTGCCTGTTTCTGTCCTACCCCCTTCCCCCCTTTGCCCCCTAAATGACCCTACCAACAAAAAAAATTTAATTTTGTATACAATTATTTCAAGCATTTATTTTTAGAGTTTTATGACAAAGGTGAAATGTTTCCCCCACAGCCCCTGCCAGAGCGACCCCTCCAAAATACAGTTTTTATACCCTCCAAAGAGAAGTAGACCCCATAAAGTAAATATGTATATTCTTGATTAGTGATGAAGTTTAAGACGGTCTAGCAATGCCCATACGTTCGTATGTGGAAAACATGATATTGTCTATTTTTGAACCCCGCCCCTTTAGTGGGCGTTGACGTACGATATTATATAAAGGAACTCTGTCCCACCAAGTTAAACATTTTCACTTACTAAATATTCGGAGGGTATTTAAGATTCGACCCGGTCGAATATAACGTTTTTACTTGTTTTATTTTAAAATTGAATGTCTGTCACAACAATGAATAAAACTAATTTTGTTCACATAACATATTATTTTATTTAACAAAGGCGAATTAAACAATTCCCTTTGTATTTGACATTGTGTTTCACAAAAAAGTTGCTTTGTTGTAATGAATTCGTTCTGCATTTACCTAGCAATTGTACCATGGAATATTCATTAATAAATTATTTTTCTTCTGATGTATCCAGAACAACTACCATTTGTTTTAAAGTAGCTCTGTAGTGACGAGTAATATTTTCAAATTCTTTTTCTTCTGTTTCATAGTTATCATTTACGTTGCTAAGATGATCAAATTCTTTCTTAATATCTCTGAAATTTTCTACCAGTTCTACTTCTGTTATTGCTAATTCAGCTCTTCTCCTTCGCACAATGTATGACGTGTTGGATATTAATTATTTAATTTTTCAAAGCATTTAACTTATATATTAACAGTGTTACTACTTGTTCCTTTGTGGAATTTTTATTATCATAATTCTTTTGAAATATTTCTGATAAATTATTTCTAATATGTGTTAGTTCTTTCATTTTTATACCCTTCATAAAAAAGTGAAAGGCTTGTCATTCCGTGTGTAATTTCTTCGACATCAACATAGGACCCCATAATGTACATATATTCTGCATCCTTATGAATAGCGATGACGATTGAGCGATGTCCCTTTAAGTTTTTCTTTAACAACACCTCTTTATACATCATGAAGATTTGCATTGGGCAAAAAAAAATTGTTTTTTAAATTCAAATTTTGCTTCCAGGGGTGGCAAATTTAATTTTTTTATACGTGAAAGTAGTCAAACTGGCAACTGATGTTTTTTTTTTGCTAACTAGAATTGTCTTATAATTTAGGAAAAACCAAATTGGTATTAAAAATTAAAAAAAAATCAAAATGTCGAAACCAGGGTTGGACAAGTGCTATATTTTATAGTATATGAAAGTGACCAAAATGTTTAAAAGTTGTAAATTTGTCTTAAATAAAACTATTTCATACCTCATAAAGAGTTGCATTGGTGAAAAAGCAACAAAAAGGTAAAATTTCACTTGCAGGGTTGGGAAAATGAAAGTATTTTTTGGTACATGCAATATTATAGTACATGTAATAACCAAAATGGTTACAAACTTTGAGTTTTTCTTAAACAGAACCACTTTATACCTGATCAAGAGTTGTATTGATAAAATATTTAAAAAAATTTAAATTTCGCTTTCAGGGCTGGGAAATTTTAAATTTTTTTTGCATAAAAGTAACCAAATAGGCAACTGACGTTGTTTATTTTATTTTGATAACTACAATATTTTATAATTTAGAAAAAACAAAATTGGTATCAAAATTAAAAAAAAATCAAAATTTTGAATCCAGGGTTGGACAAGTGCAATATTTTATTGTTCATGAAGGTGACCAAAATGCTTCAAAATTGTAAATTTTACTTAAATAACACTGCTTTATATCCCATGAAGAGTTGCATTAGTAAAAAAAGCAAATTAATATTTCACTCTCAGGGTTGGGAAGTTGAAAGTTTTTTTTATAGTGTAGTACATGAAAGTGACCAAAATGTTTACATGTATTAAGTTTTTCTTAAATAAAACTATTTCACGCCTCATTAAAACTTGCATTGGTAAAAAAATTTAAATTTCGTTTCCAGGGCTGGGAAATTGAAATATTTTTTCTGCATAAAAGTAATCAAAAAGGCAATTGACGTTGTTGTTTTTGCTAATTGAAACTGTTTTATAATTCAGGAAGAGCAAAATTGGTATTAATATCTTCAAAAATCAAAACTTCGACTCCAGGGTTGGACAAATGAAATATTTTATGGTACATGAAAGTGACCAAAGAGTTTAAAAATGTTAACTTTTTTTGTCAAGTAAAACTATGTTACACCATACTAAGAAATGCATTTGTAAACAAATAAAAATTCGGTTCCAGAGTTTGAAAATCGAAATATTTTTGGTACATAAAAGTACCCACATAAATTCCAAATTTTGTGTTTTTAGTGAGTTAAACCTATTTGATATTTCAGAAAAAAATTAAATTAGTTATAAAAAGATTAAAATTCGTTTCCAGCGTTGGAAAATCGAAATTTTTTGATACATGAAAGTACCCACATAAAATCCCAATTTTGGTTTTTTTTGCAGTGAATTAAGCATATTTTTTACTTCGCTAAGAATTAAATTGGTATTAAAAGTTTTTAAATTAAATATTAGGTTCCAGGGTTGGAGAATCGAAATTTTTTGGTACATAAAAGTAACCGTAAAAGTTCCCAATTTTGGTTTTTTTTTAGAGATTCATAAAAGTAACCATATTATTTGTTATTTTTGAATAAAAAATTAAATTGGTATTAAAAACCAAAAATATCTAAAAGAATATTCTACGGTTGGAGAATTAGAACTTTTTGGGTAACATGAAACGGATTTTCTCTTTTTGTTTGTAAATTAAACATACAGTAGTCGCTCGGTTATATGAACTAATTCAAACAGAGTCTGTTCACTAAATGGAGAAGTTCACTAAATCGAGAGAATAAAAAATAAGTAATTCATATGACTTTTATTAAAGTATGTTTTAATTTTCAATGTTTTTTATTAATTAATGAACATGAAAGAAGTCGGTTATATTTTTTTGTACTGTTTTTTCTTCAAAAGATTTTTGTAGTGCCTTGTCCCTGCATTTGCGCAATACCAAAATATCATTAATATCAGATATAATATTTTCACTCCAAGCAATAACTTCATTGAATGCATCGATTGCCTCCGATTGCTAATTTCAGCAGTTGTTACTATGAACTGCTCTTGATCATCATTTTCAACTTCGCTTCAATCAACGGGTGGAGTAAAATTGTTGAAACATCTTGGATTTTTTGCCTTCCTTATCACCAGAAGCATTTGTACAGGACAGGAATGTAAGACGTGCTTTTTCGGTTTTTCTTCCAGGTGCACTTTTTTCACTTCTTAAAACGTATGTTTTGTCTGGAAGCAGTTTCCAAAATAGGACAGTTTCGACCGCTTTGTAAATTTCATCATGCATTAAATTGTGTTCTACTATTAAAGAATGGAGTTCTTTTTAAAAGGTTCTACAAACTTCGGATTGGACAATAATTTTTCACCGGATATCTATAAAAACCGTATACCAAATCGTGGCTTAAATTTCTGCAGTCACCCATCACTTGCAGTAATAGAACTTTTTTCTTTCAATTGGTCGTTTAAATAGTTTGCTTTTGTTGTCACTTATTGCAGTCACTTCCAAAATCGGATTTTTATTTTTCTTAATAGCACAAATTTTTGACTTGCCTACTTCATATCTATGTGCAAGAGAAGTAACGATTGCACCTTTATCTAAACTTGCCAAAATGTCACTTTTTTCAGATAATGTTAACACTTTTCGCTTCATCTTCGATGCACTATGTAAAAAACACTAAAGACTTCAAAAAGTTTTTTTGTGTTCGTACGCACACGCTTGCTTATCTCGGGGAAGAACCGATTTTTAATATGTAAGATAATCACTCAACAACTCAACACTCAAAACATTAACAAAATCAACAGTTTGAGGGTTTTCAGTTATTTCGTGGGAGAATACTTCCAATAAGACACACATTTTAAAAAAATTAACGGTTGAAAGCTGTTCACATAATAGAGATAGGCTGTGTTCACACTTCAGAACCCCATGTGTTAAAATTTTGTTGTTCACTATTCTGAATGTTCACTATTCTGGATGTTCATATAACCGAGCGGCTACTGTATATACTATTTTTGAAAGACGTTCAGAGGTATTAGAAATAAGAAAAGCCAAATATTTAGCTTCCTAGCTGCAGAATTTAAGCGAAAAGAATGACATCTGTGAAGGGTATTTAAGATTCGGCACAGTCGAATATAGCACTTTTACTTTTTTTATTATCAATTTGTTAATAGCTACTTTATTATTATTTCTCAAAAGTCTGTAAGTTATGTGAGTTAAGATATCGAAATCATCATGATCCTGGTTTCCTGCAATCCACTTCCAGGCAGAACCAATAAAATTTAGAGATCTTTTTGATTTTGTTTTAATTAATATTGAGCTTGAGGCTTATTTTTATAAAATAATAACTATAAAACTATTTATTTTATAATTATATCAATACTTCGATATCCTCTGGATATCTTCTTCAGGTTAACAATTTAAAAATTATTTATAAGGAAAATCATTATTAACTAAAATTTCTTTAATAATTTTATTCTTATTATGAAATTTTGCATCACTTACACCTAGTATCCTATCTATTACATATTATTAAAGAAATTTTAGTTAATAATGATTTTTCTGTAGGATTAGCTTGTAATTTAATAGGGCAATATAACAGACAACAAAATATAAATTACACAAACAATAATATTGAACCAAAGATTTATAAATCTATGAACTATATTCCAATACTTTCAGAAAGAGTAGAAAAATCAGTTATTTTAAATAAAAACAAGTATAGAATGGCACACAAATCATTTAATACACTAGGTAAATTATTTAGTACTACTAAAGACAAAATAGATAAATTAGAAAAGTCAAATGTTGATTATAAAGTTCCATGTAAGGGAAAAGATAATGAAATTTGTAATAAAGTTTATATAGGAACAACACAAAATAAACTTAAGGCCAGATTAACGGGGCATAGATCAAACTTAAAATATAGAAATGTAAGATGAATACATTAACGAATACTTTTTAGTACTGATTTATTACTAGGAAATTCTGCTCTTATATACAATTTTTAGGTAGACAATAATTATGAACTATTACATCTGTTCTTTGTTCTTAAAACTAAAGATAATAACTACAAACTAAAAACTACGATAAGCCAGGCGTCTGGACATACATTTAAACTAAGATAAGCCAGGCGTTTGGACATACATTAAACTAAGATAAGCCAGGCGCCTGGACGTACAAATTTACACAAACAAAATATCATTTTATGTAGGTATATGCTTCTACATATTATCTGTAAAGGTGCAGCAGGAACTGTAAAATCTATTTGGATTCTTCTCTTTTTCTTACAGCACTTAAATTTAATGAAAATTATTAATATAATTATAAGCATTACTAATATAATGACAAGTGATGAATGCCCGCTAATTGTGTGGAAACTCAAACGCCTAAGTTCTATTTGTGTTGATTGAAGTTTATCCAGCTGTACGTACAGGTCGTCAAGTTGACTAGAATTTGAAATGTGGACTTCTAAAGGTTTAGTGTGCCAAGAAGTAAGCTCACTCAAATTCTTATTCCACATGATGCTCTTGGCCAAGATCTCGACGTTCGAATCAAATTGTTTCGATGCCTCCAAGAAGATTTGTGAGGAACTCGTAGCGCATCCTGATTTCAGCGTTAAAATGCCTTGGGGTGGTAGAGTTAACCAGTACACATAACCTTTGCCACAATTTATCTCCATGTCTGTATTTTCCGATCCTTTTAAAGCCAACGGTTTTCTTTATGAAGTGTATGCCAAATGTTCTTAGTCTCTGTTGGCTTAAATTTGCAGTAGCCCTTCTGAAGACCTTTTAGGGCTGATATTTCGCATGCCTTATTTGTGGCGGGTATCCATGCCCAGTTCTTATTGCACATGTAGTTATTTAAATCCTGTTTGCAGCTGTTTAAATCTGGTTGAGAAATCATTGAATAGACCCTTTTTTCAACATTGTATATTATACAGTCTGCCTCAATTATTGGTGTGATTGTTGCATTCCCTTTACTTAGAGGTATAGGAATTATTTTATATATCAAGTCGCAAAGCAGCTCTGAGTCAGTTAACATCAAGCCTCGTTGGCAATTATTTTTTAAGTGCAGCCAGACCACTGATTGTTTACTCTCTTTCGAGAGTTTTGCGTCTCACTCGCACTAGTTAATTTCAACACCTCAGATAACTGTATAGTTTTACAGTTCTTCTGAGGAATATTCCGTGGTTAACTACGTTGCTACTTCCTATGTGAAGGCATAGGTCGTTTACAGTCAGTCACAGTAACGGAAGAAAATACGGGTTAATAACATCGCCGGCATATAGTCTAAGTCACTCCGTCGGCATCTGTGCACCAAATACTTTGCAAATTTACTTTGTAAAGTATTTCAACATACAAATACAAATTTTATATATATCTGACGATTCAGAATTAAATAGCGGAATTTTGGTTTTAATTATCAATTGTCTATCCAATATAATACCTTTAGCCATTAATATACTATACACTTCTTTTAAAGGAATTCCTGTTGATCCTCCCGGAAGTGCAAGCTTTTCTGGTAACTGTCTTTGAATTTTGTCTAGTTCCTGCTGTAATTGAGCAGGCTGCAGAAGCTGTGGGTTGATATGACCATGATTGATATCAATCAGTAAATTAATGATAGATATTTGTGTATTCTCGCAATCGTCAATCAGCATGTAAAGCTGTGTTACAAGTATTTGGAGTGCTGACGTTAACCTTTCGGTTATAATTGTTTTCGATACATCAGCATGAAATTGTTGTAACTGCTTTGACATCCTTTGAAAGTTGCTATAAACCTCGTCTTTAGTTTTCTTGATTATATTTACGGTGGAATTTATGATAGATGTTTGTTGTTTGGCTAGTAGCTCTAAATCTTCCTAGTTATCCAAGAGATTCCTCATATTCTCCTCCATCTGTTTTCTATCATCGGCATCCATCATTCCGAAAAGTATATGGTAGAGAGATCCAATGAATGCAAATGGTGCCCTTTTTGTTCTTTTAGGAATGATTAACAAATCATTATTTCGCTTTAGAGTATCATATCTTTTGTTTAACGCATCGGTAATTTGTTTACAAACATCTTCATAGTAGAGCAATTTAGGACATGTCTTCTGCAATTCTCTTAATGAAGTTTGAATTCCGCTAACCTCTTCGAAATATGGACTCAAATCGTAATATACAACAAAATTCCATTTGGAGTTCACCATATCTAGTTTACCGATATTATCGAAATAAATTGCTGTTTGGTTGTCAATAGCAGATACCGTAGCTCCAATGGTTCCGTATAGTCTTTGTGTAGCCGTTCGCACTTGTCCCATTATCATCAGTAATATAAAAAGGAACAAATACTTTTTTTGTGAAACGTTCTTATTGTCAGTAATATTTGGTGCTGACGATCTTGACATATTAGTTTTATACTTTCTGTTTTCCACCGAATCGTAAACATTTGACGTCATTAAAGGGCAAAGTTTTTGAATTGGACGCTTGATGCTCCCATGTTGTACTTTTAAAGTAACTACCCGTGCCTTACCATCTTCACCCTTGTGGACCTCCAATACTTTTCCCAGGGGCCATTTACAGGGATGAGTCACCTCATTTTTTATTAGCACTATCTGATCTTTTTATAAGTTTTCTTGTGCATGCTGCCACTTATACCGCTGTTGTAATTTTGTCAAATACTCTTCTTTCCATCGTTTCCAAAAATTTTGTTTCATCTTTTGAATCAGCTTCCATTTGTTGAGAGATGATGCAGTTGATTCCGATACTGGTTCAGCTATATCAATTATCGGATGCCCAATTAGGAAATGACCTGGAGTTAATAAGTTTTCTTCTTCTGGACTACTACTTAAGGCACATAATGGTCTTGAATTCAGAACGGCTTCAATTTGTATTAACATTTCTTCGTACGTTAATTTGACATCACCGACTATCCTGTTTAAGTGATATTTCATAGATTTAACTCCAGCTTCCCAGATTCCTCTAAAGTGAGGGGCTGCCGGGGAATAAACTTCCATTGTATTTTATCTGCTGCTAATACCGGTGCCACTTCTGAATTATTCTTAATCACTTGTTTGAAGTCTTTCTCCAGTTTTTTAGATGCTCCAACGAAGTTTGTACCATTGTCAGAGTAAGTAGCCTTGCATTTTCCTCTTCTGCCAAAAAATCGTTTTAATGCTGCCAAGAAGCATTCTGTTGTCATATCTGTAACTGCTTCTAAATGAATGGCCTTTGTAGCCATACAAACGAATATACCTACGTATCCTTTAAATGACTTTTGACCTCTTCCTTTTGAACACCTTATCTGATAAGGACCAGCGTAGTCAACTCCAGTAAAGGAAAATGGATGGGTTTCTGTTACACGACATGGTGGTAAATTACCCATTATCTGACTGCTTGTGCGTTGGTTGAATCGTGTACATCTGGGGCAATATCTTATACACTTTTTGATGATATTACGAGCTCCAATGACCCAATAATTCCTTCTCAGTGTGCACTCCATCAATCGGTTACTTTTATGTAGTGTTATTTTATGAATGTGTTCGACCAAAAGCTCAACTAATTTAGATTTATGAAGAACCATTGGATGTTTTTGGTTATAAGTCAGCGAAAATCTTTCCAATCTTCCCCCAACTCTTAAAATACCATCGTTATCTAAGAATGTATTTAGTGTCGCCAATTTGCTTTTTCTATCAATTTGCTTATTGTTTCTTAAAGCATTGATTTCTTCACCAAAATCCTCGTACTGTTGATATCTTACGATGTTTTGATGAGCTATCTCTAGCTCTTTCACTGTCAAGTAAGGTGTCCTTTCAAATATTTTTTGCTTTATAGCGAACCGCTGTACATACGCAACGATCCTTACCAATTTTACATAATTGGATATCTTATTTATCAATGATTTTAAAAAATTATCTTTTTGTGTTGTTACTAATGAAATAATTGTTTTTTCCGGTGATGATTGCCTCATATTAGGAAAACTGCTTTCCGATAACCACACTGGTCCGTGCCACCACAGTTTCGATTGTAAAAGTTTTTCTGGAGACATGCCTCTTGATGCTAAATCAGCGGGGTTTTCATTACTACGCACATGCTTCCAAACTGCCTTAGGTAAGAGTTTATGGATTTCTATCACTTTATTTCTAATAAATTTGTCTTTGTTTTTATTATCTTGAATCCAACCCATTGTAATAGTAGAGTCACTCCAAGCGAAAACGTTGACACTTGAATTTGTTGCCATTTGCGCAAATGAAATCCATATTTGTTTAATTCTCTTGTAATCTCCAGTTTGTTAGATTTGCATTCTTCAATTGTTTTGCTCCTGTCAGAAGGTCATCCATATAAAAATCTGTTTTGATTATTTCACTAAGTTTTGCATTTTCACATCTTTCGGCTATGTCTTGTAGGGCCATAGTTGCCAAAACCGGTGCACAAGCAGTACCATATGTAACTGTTGTTAACTGAAATTCCTGTATAGGGTTACTTTTACTTTCACGCCATAACATTATTTGATATTCTTGATCTTCTTCTGCTATTTTTATTTGTCAATACATTTTTTCTATATCTGCTATTATTAAGTATTTCCAGAATCTCCACTTTAATATAATATCAAAGAGATCCCTCTGAAGTCTTGGACCAACCAAGAGAATATCATTTAAACTGCGCCCGTTAGTCGTTTTTGCTGAACCGTCGAAGACTACTCTGACTTTCGTTGTTAAACTATTTAGTCTAATAACAGCTTGCCACATCAAGAATATTTGCCTTCTCTTTTGGTAATTTTTTTTTTCATATGACCCAGTTTAATATATTCCTGCATAAATTGAACATATTCCTTTCTTAGTTCTGGATTTCGGTCTAGCTTGTTTTCTAAACTTAGGAATCTAGCCATAGCTTGTTTTCGAGAATTTCCAAGTTGATTTACTTCTTCAAATGGAAGTTTGTCTACAAATTTACCATTTTCTTCTCGAGTGGTGTTTTTTCGGTAGTGTTGAATGCATTTATCAGCTTCGTTTAGATCCTTGGCCTCAATCATATCTTCTGTTTCCCAGAATTTCTATAAATTTGTTGTTATGGCGGCTGTTAATTTGCTTTTATGCTGAGATGATTTTAATACCCCTGATAATATCCAGCCTAGTTTTGTAGATTGCGCTAGAATTTTATCATTTTTATGGATTCCTTCTTCCAAAATAATTGAGTAAACATCACCGTCCAACACCATGTCTATTCTATCCGATTTGTTGAAATTTGAATCTGCTAGTATGTGATTCTTCCAGTTATCATTATTGTATTTAAACGACCTATCCGGAATTGCTGTCGTTAATTTGTTAAGGACCAATGCTTCAACCATTAATTTCTCATTGCTAAGAAACCTGGGCCTCACCTCTAAACATACTTTTGATTTTAATATTCCGACAAGCGTACCTCCCAGGCCATGTAGTTGATTTTTTCTTTAAATCTTGGCAATTGTAAAAGTTGTGCTGCTTCTTCAGAAATAGTTGATTTCTGCGATCCTTGATCTATTAACGCCATTAATGTTATAAAATTGCCATCTAATGCTTTCACTCTTACTTGTGCTGTTGCTAGCAGCACTTCTGGTTTTTTCTCTTGTTCGGTCATCATACTTAATTTCTTTTCTGTATTTTTTGTTTCTTTTTTAAATTCTTCGACATGAAGAAGCGTATGATGGTATTTACCACATTTTTTACAGTTTGCTGCACTATTTGAACATTTTTATCTAACTTGTGGTTTATACACCGATAGCATAGTTTATTCATTCTTAGAAAATTTCTTCTTTCAGTTATTGTTGCTGCTTGAAACTTCCTGCAGTTTACTAGCTCATGACCTGATATTTTACAAAAATCACAATTTTATTGTGATATATGGAATAAGTTTGATTGCTTCTGAATAGTTTTAAAATTACTGTTGTGTTTTTTGCCTTTATATGCTTCTAAGGCTTGGTATTGCTGCTCTAAGAATAAACATACATCTTCTAGCATCTGAATTTCTTTAGTCTTCTTCACGCTTTGTTCATAATGGCGCAACCCATGTTTGTCTAATTTTCGGACTATTATTCTTGCTATAAAAGGTTCTGCATCATCAATTTTTATATTAAGACCTTTTAATGCTTGCACACATTCGTTTGTTGTATCCAGTAATTGTCTTACACTGAAGGCTGACTCAGTATTTACCATTGGATGATCCAAAATCTTATCCACTTGTGCTGTAAAAAACAGTTTCACGTTTTCATATCTTGAGCTTAAGATATTCCATGCTGCTTCATAATTGGCATATGTCACCTTTAAATGCTGGATAAGTCTCCCAGCTTCCCCTCTTGGAGAAATTACGCTGATTGTGCACCAGATTTTTAAAAAGATCATGGAACGATGGCCATTCTGCTACGTTTCCAAAAAATATTGGTATATTGATGTCCTCTAGTTTTATTGAGTTAACGATTGATTTTTCTTCTGATGTATCCAGAACAACTACCATTTGTTTTAAAGTAGCTCTGTAGTGACGAGTAATATTTTCAAATTCTTTTTCTTCTGTTTCATAGTTATCATTTACGTTGCTAAGATGATCAAATTCTTTCTTAATTTCTCTGAAATTTTCTACCAGTTCTACTTTTGTTATTGCTCTTCTATTTCATTGATTTCCTCCTGTGCTTCGTTTAAAAGTTCTTGTAGCATATCTATTTTTCTTCTTAATTTTTTTCGCAGCACTATATGATTGCTATTACTTGGCTTCTCATCTTTGGGAATTTCTTTTGTAATTTTGTGAGTTGCTGATGCTATTTCTATTTGCTCCTCACCTGATTCTTTTTGTTGTAGGATCGAGAGCGCTTCTCCTATTACTTCATTAATATTTTTAAAATAGTTTTTCTTAAAATATTGGCCGTCATCAATTCCAAATGCCATTAACTTCTTGTTGTTTGCATCAAATTCAGCTTCTATCTTTTTACTCGTTTTGTGATGTCAGTGATCTGAGGTGACCGAACTCTTCCATCGACAATCTTTTCTCTTAGAGTTAAGGCCTCTTCGCCGAGTTCTTTTTGTTGTTCAAATATTTTGTCTTTTGAATCTTTGGACATATTGATTCTTCAGTTGTTGTTTTTAAGGTTTTGGATATTATTTCCTAAATTTTTTATCCGATGTTTCAGCCTCGGATACGCTTACTTCACTTTTCCGATGTTTCAGTCTCGGATACGCTTACTTCACTTTTTCCGATGTTTTAGCCTCGGATACGCTTACTTCACTATGGTTCTTTTTTTAACTGTGTTTCTTACCACTGGTAAGGCAAAACTCAGAGAATAGCTCGAAGGACCAAAATGTGAGATGAATACATTAACGAATACTTTTTAGTACGGATTTATTACTAGGAAATTCTGCTCTTATATACAATTTTTAGGTAGACAATAATTATGAACTATTACATCTGTTCTTTGTTCTTAAAACTAAAGATAATAACTACAAACTAAAAACTACGATAAGCCAGGCGTCTGGACATACATTAAAACTAAGATAAGCCAGGCGTCTGGACATACATTAAACTAAGATAAGCCAGGCGCCTGGACGTACAAATTTACACAAACAAAATATCATTTTATGTAGGTATATGCTTCTACATATTATCTGTAAATGTTCATATTTGAACAGAAATTATACTTCTACACTAAAAACAGCACTATCTTTACATTGTCGTGATTCCAATCACTATCCAGATTTTAAAAATATATCCATTTTAATTTCTGAAAATAGGTATAGACATGATCATAGGGTAACCAAGAATGTGTTCAAATTTTATTAATTATTATATTCAGTTTCTCATTTTTCAAATGTCAATTTTCATAATGTAGACAGGAAGGAAAAAAGTTTCAATTTTGAAATGTTTTTAATATGTATAAAAAATTTTTCATTCATTTTCAATTTTATATAAAAACAAAAAACAACAAAAATTTTTAACTTTATATAATTTAAAATTATGTTATTGTTGAAATGTTACAAATAATTTTTAAATTGTTATCCTGAAGAAGATATCCAGAGGATATCGAAATATTGATATAATTATAAAATAAATAGTTTTATAGTTATTATTTTATAAAAATTAGCCTGAAGCTCAATATTAATTAAAATAAAAGTAAAAAATCAAAGGCTGAAAAAATAGAACAATATAAAGATCTTTTTGTTTTTAGTTTCAATCGGTTTAATTTAGTAGAGAGTGGAGAAAATGAGAGGAACTGGCCCCTTTCTGTAGAGTTTCTTGGAGATTATCTATGAGTTCTTGGTATCCATTTATATCAATGATATGAATTAGTTTAAAAGTTCCCGTTTGTAGTTTAGCCAGTCGGTAGGTTAGCGTCACTAGTTGTGAATTGGAGTAGTCCACCATTTCAACGTCGGCAGAAACCAGTGTGAAAAATAATCTAAAAATTAATTTAATTCCTGATATTTTTGTGTACTGATCAACTCTGAGAGCGTGTAATGGAATCTTTATATTTGCCCATTTATACTACTGCTGTATGGGGTATCTTGAACGTTTTTATCCTTAACTGATTTGCTAACATGAAAATTATGGAAGCTGAACTAAATGATTTGTCATTATTCATTAGGACCATTTGTTGCATACCACAGGAATATAGTAATTCTCTGTGGCTCTATATGTCCAGGGTATCTATAAAGGGTACTGTGGGATTGGTGTTTCTTGAATTGTTATCTTGTTGGAATGTCTATCATATTTATTTTCCTTGCAGATTTTGAAAAGCCTAGTAATTTTTTTGGATTTTGAAGCCTGACTTGGAGCGTCTGTAAATTGTATAAGGTTTTGTGATGAGCTATCGCCACTATGTTCAGTCGCAATTAAAGTATTTATTTGAGGGTTGAAATTAGGTGACCTAGATAAAGCGTCGACAGCTAAATTCATATTGCCAGGCTTGTACTGCGTAGTTGACGTCTTCAAGAAATGCCTTCCATCGTTTTAGCTTAAAATTTGAATTTATATTATTTAAAGCATATGTCAAACAAAGATGGTCAGAAAAAAATTTTTGATATATAGTTCTAATTTTTTTAGATTTACTTTTTCATTTATGTAATAATATTGAGCTTGAGGCTTACCTTTATAAAATAAAAACTTTAAAAAAACTATTATCTAATTTTAGTTTTGTAGAGCCTTACGGATAATTCCTAAGTAATTTCAGCGCCCACACAATAACAAAGAGTTCCTTTTTGTGACATGGTTTTCTACAGTTTACTAAGGGTTTGTGAGAAGAATGCGATTGATCTGTTGTCCTGAGACAGCATTGCCCTTAAAGCATAATTTGAAGCATCTGTCGTGAGAACGAATTCTTTTCCAAAATCGGGATATGCCAATATTACGTCATCTGAAGTTAGTGTTTTTTTAATTTTTTTTATGTATCTACTGCTTCTTGGTTAATTACAATTTTTGCTTTCTTTGTCCTGCCTCCCCTCTTAGAAGCGTTGTGTATATTAATTTTAAAATTCTATGTTGGAAAATTCAGAACTGCTTTTCCTTTTTTTTGGATTGGTTCTTATACCTTTGCCTGAGACAATGAATCGTAAAAATTCTACTTCGCTTTTCCAAAACTCACATTTATTTAACTAAACTTTCTTGTTCGCAAACTTCACAGTTTTCAAAATTATATACAGGTTCTTATAGTATTCATCCTCGTCTTTGGAGAAAACAATGATGTCGTCCATGTAAACAAAACATATTTTTTTATATATTCCTTCAATAAATCCTCCAATATTCGTTAGAATATAGGAGTATTTCTCAATCCAAATGGTAATCTGGTAAATTCATATTTGCCATTTTGACTGAGAAGGCTTCTTTCTTTCTGCCGGCTTCGTTAAGCAGTATTTGGTGGAGATCTATTACACAAACGAATTTATTTTGTCCGAGTTGTGATAAAACTTCATTGATTTCTGGAATAGATTATCTGTATTGTCTGCTTCCTATAGTCAATCACTATTCTGAATTTTTTCGTCCCTGATGCATTGGTTTTCTTGGGCACGACACAAATTGGGGAATTATAGGGTGCTCGAGATGATTTAATGATGCCTTGTCTCGTGAGTTTTTGTTTGAATATTCGCGACTACATGTGTTGCATAAGTCAAATTTTCGTCAGGTTCATTAAATAATGATTTGTGATTTTCGATAACTTCTTCTAACCCGTCTTTTCGTCTGTCTGTCAAGTGGTGTATTCTTATTAGAGCTCTGCATAAATGTATTTAAAGAAAAAAGTACTCCTAATATGGCAAAGCTTGTAAATATTTTGCTACTGTAATCTGCTCTACAACAAAATGATGTTCTTATTTTCTAAAATAACAACATCAAGGAACAATTTTGTTGTTTGGTCAATTATAAAAGTACTGCGTAATTTTATGTTCGGGTCATCCATCAAACATGTCGAGTAAGAATTGAAGATCGAACTTCATATTGTACAATAAGTTCCACGTGAAGGTTTACAGATAAAAGAAATGATTTTTGTGTTAAGTTTTAGACTAAAACTTCTTGGCTGAATTTATGTGTCTGCATAGTAAGGTGGTTAATTTAAGAAAATGGAAATATATGAGGCAAGTATTAGTACATATTTAATTACATATTTACAGCTATAAATATTTATTGGCATGCATATTTCCACAACCATTTATTAATTTATATGTTAAAATTACATATATTCTTAATTATAAAGACATCAATTTTATTTCAAAGGATGTAAGAATGAAAGAGTTAGCGATGCCTACCGTCGCCCAATGTATGGTGTGTTGGATATTAATTATTTAATTTTTCAAAGCATTTAACTTATATATTAACAGTGTTACTACTTGTTCCTTTAAAGAAAAATTTTAAATTTTTAATCATTTTGGTCGCTTGATTGTACCAAAAAATATTGCACTTGTCCTACCCTGGATTCGAAATTTAATTTTTTATTTTTGAATTTTTGATACCAATTTTGTTCTTTCTATATTATAAAATAGTTTTAGTTAGCAAAAGCAAAACAAACACAGTTGTCTTTTTGTTTACTTTTAAGTAAAAAAAAATAAATTGTTAATTTTTTTGGGCTTAAGTTCGAATCTGCATGACTGCAAATGATTTTTTATTATTTTTATTAATAAATGAATTTTGTTCAAATTCTATTTATTATTTTTTATATTAAGATTGGAATATTAAGAATATTTTTCGATAATCATCAAACCAGCAGAACGGATCAGTACTGATTTCGAGGCCAATATTTTAACGAAAATTTAATATGAAAAGTTATCACATTCATATTTCTTATATTTTTAATTCAATTTTTCCACTTTTGAAAAAAAATTAATTTCCCACCTCTGGAAGCGAAATTTTAATTTAAAAAAAATTTTTTTAACCAATGCAAGTCCTAATGATGTGTAAAGCTGTTTTATTCAAGAAAAACTTAAAATTTTAAACCAGTTTAGTTATTACATGTACTACAAAATACTGCATGTGCCAAAAAAAAATTGTAAATTTTTTTTAGTTTTTAATAGACCATTGAAGCTTCCCAAAGCATGAAATAGGTTTAAGTTACAAACAACCAAAAAAAAAATTGGTTTTTGGTATTAATTTTGCGTCGAGAAATAGGTGTAATCTTCGCAGCTCTGGAACCATATTTCGGATTTTTTGAATTTCAGTACCGCTCTATTTAAGTTAATTTCCGATCCAACCGTCGAAGAACGAAGTCTCCAGCTCTTCTGGGGCTTGGGAAAACCCCCCACGTATAGACAGGCAGACATCGCTCAATAGTCATCGCAATTCATAAGGATCCAGAATATATGTGTACATATACTTTAGGGGGTCCCATGTGAATATCGAAGATATTACACACGGAATGACAAACCTGTATATCCCTTTCACCTTTTTGTGAAGGGTATAAAAAAAATTTTGTAAATACATACTATAATCTAAAATATATTTCAATTAATAAAAACAAGTGAGTTAATAACTTAACTCAACAAAACGTTTAATCTTGAACAACTATTAGAATACCAAATCATCATTGGTGTAATAACCAATGAAATGCAGGCATATAGACATACTTGACCACATAACAAACAAAAAGCAGTAATTTAATTGAGACAATATGCCGAATAAAAGACTTTAAGTAAATTATTTAATTAAACACATTTCTATTTACATATATGTTCAATTAATTTTATTAAAGAAAACAAGCAAACACGTTATATTCGACCGGGCCGAATCCTACATACCCTCCAAATATTTAGTAAGTAAATTTAAAATATTTAACTTGGTGGGACAGAGTTCCTTTAAGACATCGCTGTACCCAATCTTAAATATCAATTTTGATAGAGTCATTCCGGGAAGGGCCGTGGGGGAGACTTTTCACCTCTGCAAGATTAGAGAACAACTCAGCTTCTTATAGACTTAAGGAATACAAATTGTTTAATATTTACACTATTTTTGCATATAATATCGCACGTCAACGCCTACTAAAATAGACTATATCATGTTTTCCACAGACGAACGTATGGGCATTTCTAGATCGTCTCAGACTTCATCAGTGATCAAGAATATATATACTTTATTAGGTCCAATGCTCTTTGGAGGGTATTAAAATTGTATTTTAGCGGGGTCGCTCTGGCAAGGGCTGTAGGGAGAGATATCACCGTCACCGTTATAAAACTCTAAACATAAATGTTTGAGATAATTAAAACAAAATTAAAAAAAAAATTTTTTAGAGGATCATTTATGGGGCAAAGGGTGCGGACGAGTAGGGCAGAGTAGTACCAGGTTACGTCTCAGCTTCGTCATTAAAGCTTAAAAATGTTATTTTTAAGGAATGTAGGCTTAAGTAAAACAATTTGTTAACTTTTTACACTGTTTTTGCATATAAAAACGCCCCCCAAAGGGACGGGGTCCAAAAATAATTTTTTTTATTATATGGCTCCAAGTTTAGCGCGTTGGACCTTCTTTGACATAAAAATATATCATTTGTTTAACAAAATTACAAAGAAACTTTAAAAAGTATGTTGTTTTTTAGAGGTTGGTCTAGTTCTTCTTAGGGGAAATTTTTCCCCTCTTGCCAATTTTGCCCATCTCCGAACTTAACCTGTGCTATCCTTCAAGATATATTTGTACCAAATTTCAAGAGTCTAGCTTTTTTTGTTTGGACTGAATCGTGATTTCCACAGACGGACGGACAGACATGCTCAGATCGTCTTAGATTTCATCACTGATAACGAATATATATGTCTCAGATGAATATTTCGCTGCGTTACATATGGAATGACAAAGTAAATATACCTTACATATTCTTTTTTGGAGGGTATAAAAAGAAAAACAAAAAAATTTAATTTTTATATTTGATATAAAATAAATGTATAAAATCAAAAGTAAAAACAAAACTTATAATATATCATTTAATTCATCACATTCAGAGATCATAGTTAATTATTTAATTACACATATTTATGTATTAGTTGTACATATTCTTATTAAATATAGTTTCCATTTCTTTTGTTTGTACAAAATTTGTGCAATTTAAATTATTTCTTTTTTAAAGTCTTTGCTTTACAAAATTTCACATAGAGTAGGAATATCTAAATTATTCCTTGTTTTGGTTTTATTTAAATTAATTTGAAAAAATATCCTCAAAACTGCATTCATATAAAAAATAAGTTTTTTTTTGTAAAAACCTGGAAGCCTATTTTGCGCTTAGAAAAACTGTAAAAACAGATAAATCTGCACATTTGGTAACGCTGATGACGACAGAAATTGAAGTAACGAAAGGAAAATATAAAAATGCATCGTTTTTTTATAAAAACTAACAACTTTTACGTATGGATTTCTATTTTAATAGTGAACTTTATTTATGTAAAATTAGCATCCTGTAAGAACTTTTACTTTTCAATAAAAGAGCCAGATAATTTTTGTTGTATTAAGACTAAGGGTCTGCAACGAATAAGATTTCGGATAAGCCAAGACATTCGAAAAAAAAACGCGAGTAATGAAGAGAAGAGAAGGTTTGATGGACGAATACCAACGTGTATGTAGCCGACTTCGTACTTGCTCAGTACGTACGGAACATACAAAACTGAGAACATAAGAAATATAAGTTCCTCAAAGTTTATGTTCCTACTAAGGTTCCGCAACGAATAAGATTTCGGATAAGTCAATAGATTCGAAAAAAAACGCTAGTGTTCCGTCAAAATAAATACACATATGCAATTCCTAATTCTTATATATATATATTTTACTTTAGAGTCATTTATAAAGATGAGGAAGAGAGTAGGAAATAGAACAGAGCCCTGCGGCACCCTTGAATTAACCTGGAACTCGTCTGATGAGACCCCATCTATAACAACTCGTATAGTGCGGTCTCTGAGGAAGCTCGCTATAAACCGAGAGAAAACATCACCGACACCAAAAGTAGCCATTTTTGACAGAAGTGCATCATGCCACACTCTATCATATGCTTTTGAGATATCTAGAGCCACAACCTAGCTCCCGCCGTAATGGTGAATGAAATTGTACAATTTTTCTGTTAACAGAGCGAGCAGGTCTACCGTAGAGCGAGCTCTGCGAAAACCATACTGCCGGTCGTTAAGTAAGGTGTTGGTCTCCAGATATCTTAACAGATGGAATTTGGTCATACTTTCCATGACTTTGGAAAGAGCAGAACAGACTGGAATTGGGCGGTAATTTTCGGGGTATCGCGCCTCTCCCTTCTTAGGGATCGGCGTTACTTTGGCTAACTTGCAGCACATCGGAAATTTACTGGCATGGTACGATGCACTCAATAGCTTAGATAATGGACGCGCTAGCGTCGAAAAACACTGCTTCAAGACCAGTGCTGGAATGCTATCGGGCCCAGGAGACTTGTTTATGTTGAGATTCGCTAAAACATTTTTAACTACTCGTGGTCGAAACAATATTCTTGGCATAGTAACTGATACTGTTTCCACCACGGGCAATTGCTGATTGCTACCTGGCGAGCAAGAATTACCTGCAAACATTTCAGCCAAAAGGTTAGCTTTATCAACAGGTTCAGTGAATATTTGGTCATCCCTTAAAAGAGTCTGAATTGATAAACTAGCTTTATCCTTCACTCTTTTAACGAATGACTAAAAGCTTTTACAGTAAGAACTTTAGCACGAAGGCGTTGCTCGTATAAAGGTTTTTCACGCCTCTGGCACACGAAGACCTCGCTTGTTTGCACAGCGCATCAGTATTTGGGTTTTTATTATTCCTCCAAGTACTGAATGCTTCCTCTCTGGATCTGATTGCCTCTTTGCAAGATTAAAAAAACCAAGATTTTTGTCTCGGCATAACCGAAATTTTTTTGGATGGGATGAAGTATTTAATTCCCAGCAAAATTATATTTCATACCATTTCCGCCATTGCATCGATATTTTTATCTGACAAACAAAGTTTCCAATTGAAAGTTCGATAGAATTCGTTGAGCTTTGTCCAACGAGCTTTTTCGTATACCTATTTTAAACGTTTCGTGGCTGTGGGTGAAGCGTTTCGAAGTGCTGAGAACGAAAAGGAAGCGGAGATGGTACAATGATCCGAATTACCGATAGGTGCACTGCCGTTCACTTCATACTTTTGAGGGTGTGAAGTTAGGAACAAATCAAGCGTATTAAATTGTTGCCCTTCAATACACGGTATATGTGTATGTTCATTCATTAGTTTCGCTAGGTGATTATGCGCGGCGAATAACTCAACATATTGGCCCTCTGAAGTTATGTGACTCGAATGGCGATTAACAATTTCACTGTCCGGACAACTTTCGAGGATTTTGATATAGAATCGGAAAAGGAATCGAAGCCCGATAGAGTTTGTTCCCTTCCCGCGTTTGGACTTCTATAAAGGAATCTGAAATGCAAACTATGTGCCCTGATTTTGAATTTAGCCCAAAGGCAGCTAAATTCTGGATCATACAAGCCCAGTGGTTGCTGGCTTTGGTGCACAACATCATTGCGTATATATAATGCAATACCTCGATGAAAGTTAAAAAGGGATAGAAGTTGATACCCAGGTACATAAAAATTCTGCGAGTCAGCATCCTCAGATACCTGGGTTTCACTTAAGGCTAAAACATCCGGCCGATAGAGACCAACGTGAGCATAAACTAAAAGAAGTTCGCTCACAAGCCTCGTATGTTGCAGAAGTCAATTCAGAATTTACCTGCCATGAAATAAACCTAGGGAAATCCAAAATAGTTGTCTGTCTTGTTAGTATTGATTCCAACGATGGTGATTACTGCTTTTTAGTGGC
Source organism: Linnaemya tessellans (assembly GCA_951800035.1). NCBI lineage: Eukaryota > Metazoa > Arthropoda > Insecta > Diptera > Tachinidae > Linnaemya > Linnaemya tessellans. Next base: position 36,991,605 of record OX637534.1, on the reverse strand, counting down.
TACTAGGTGGTCAGTGCTATACTTTCACCACCAGGCGGCCAAACAGCAACCTCCACGCTGGAATCAACAATACAAAATTATTATTGTTAGAGAGGGGAGGGGGAGAGACACAATCGCAGAAGTGGACATAAAAGCCCTGAGCTGCTCACTATGTTCCACGGTGCCATCACTGATACAAAAGACCGTCACTGTTTAACAAAAATCTGCCTTTAATTTTTCTTGAAGTTATTCCTATTGTGTTTGTTGTTTTATTTGTTATTAAAGTGCATTGATTCTTTTGTCTTCTTCTTTTTAATTTTATTTTTTTGATTTGGTATGCTTGGTATGTATGTTGTTTTTCTTTGTAAATTATTTTATTTTATTAATGTGTATGCACGTAGTCTTATGTTTATGTTGTTGTTGTTTGTTTCTATACACAAAAATTTTAAGTAAATATAAATAACAAAACAATACGGGACGAAGCACAAACATACGAAAATTAAAACTTAACATCGTGTGATATCGAAGATTAATGTTCTTTCAAAAGATACTTTTAACAACTTTGATCAATTTAAGTCATCCGAAAAGGACTTGTATGTCCAAAACACGCATACATACATATATATTTATGCTTCACAAAAATAATAAAATTTTTGTTTATATGTATTACTTTTATGTACTAAAATATTCTTTAATAATAGAATATTCGCCAGAAGTATTCTTAAGATTAGCTTGACGTAACATTTTTAGCGATGATATTGCTCAAAACCTGTGCTCAAAAGGTACAACGACAAAAATGACAGAGCTTTGAGCACTACAGCTGCTGTAAGAAGTATATGAGTTGAAATTCTTCAAATGAAATATATTAATTGTTTGTATCTCTACGTTCATTTGCATCTAAATTTCCCTTTATAGATGATGCTTTATATCAAAAACTGTCAACTAGTTTTTTCCAATACGCTAAAACGCGCCATCAAAAGAAAGTCGAATACACCAAAAAGAAGTTAGAGGACAAAATTAAAGACGATGTATTAAATTAACATATTCTTATTACCTAAATATGTTCAATTTAATAACGCATACATATGTGCATAAATATATTTTCAATAATGCAATTAAATTAGAAGAAATATGAATCAACAAAATTTTTGTGTTTCACATTAACGTGTAATTTTTTATTTTAGTAAATTTTTCAAATGTTTATTTTAGCTGATAGAAAATTAAAATGTATAAAGAAATATCAGTTTATGAAGCAAAGATTAGTTTTAATTTGTGATTCACATTGTATTACAATCCACATTTGAAAAGCATTTGAGAATAAAGTTTGGTTTGATTTCAAATCATTCTCTATTTAAAATCAAGCCTACGTGTTTATTGGGATAATTCCAAATTGGAATTAGTTAGGTAGGTAAGTATAATTTAACAATTATAAAATGGTATGGAGCTCTAAATAATAGCTCACGCTGTGAGTAGTTAAAATGAATTGAATTAAAAAATTGGAAAGGAGGTGATATTATTGAGGAGACAGCTGAAGGAAGATGAGAAGATAGAGCACTTTTTTGTAGCTATTTGAACTTTTTACTTCGTCGGATAATTTTTTTTTCTACAGAGCCGACGAAAGAGGATGCTGTTCCTCTCCCGTACATGATAGTGTCAGTCGCTGCCAATTATTGACGGGTTCTATGCCTTCATGACTGAAACAGGCTAAAGACAACAACTTTCACAATCATGCATTAAACGCTGATCAGAAGAATTCGACACAATATTCAAGATTGAGTGCGGAGTAGAACTCAGGGCCCTCCGCTTCATGATTTCGTGTTAACTACTTCAGCCAACATCACCTCTAAATAGTTTGGACAGTGGCAATAAATATGGAACTTCTAAGATACTTAATGGATATGTTTATAAATTGGAACGGGAATAGAGAAGAAGTCAAACTTCCAGAATCCTGTCTACCAAAGTTTTTAGCTGCACTAGGAGCGGAGCTATAAGAGGTAAAAGTGGGTTACCTAAAGTGTGAAAAACTTTGTGTGCGGCCTGACCCAGTTTTTAATTTAAATCACTTTAGGTTTTGATAGGTAAAATAAAGAAAAAATTTTGTTGCAATTGTTTTTGTACTTCAACTTTTTTGTTATTTTAATTGTAACTTTTTTACAAAGCATCTGATACACAATTGAATTGCTGATAAAATTGCACATAACATAAAACTTAGAAAATCTTTAGTCGTTAAGTCGTAAAAAATGTCTAACTCATAATTTTGAAATTTTACTAAGAAATCGTAAATTTTGCCCAAAAAAGTGCATTAATAATTTTTAAAATTGTTAAACGTGTTGACATAACTTTTTTACAAAATTAAAGGTCATTGTTTGAAGATGGACTTAGTGGATTTTTTTTTATTTTGGACATCTACCCCACATTTGGCAGTGTTCGAAAATCTTTAAATTTTAAAATTAGTTTTGAGTTTAGGTGCCTTAAAAATCTGTTTCAGGGTTTCATTGAACCCTATTTTAATAATCCAGTATTAAAACAGCGAAATGTTTACCTGCTATGTTATTCATATTTACAAACGTTTTTTAAACCTATTTGCAAGCAGAAAGGCATAAAATATTTATTGTTATTATATATGTATGTACATATATCTTCTTTTCAGATTGCTAAAAATATTTAAGACTGGTTTTAATTATTAACTCACTTTTATGAAACTAATGAAAATAAGTAGTAAAGGGGGAGTTTTACGCAAACACCAATTACGCTACAACCTCAATATCTAGAGATAGGTAATATGTATGTCAATAATTATTTAGCACGTAATTAAATAAACCATTTAGTGCTCATAGTATAAATTTCAGAAAAAGTTAAAAACTGTTAGATATATTTTTTTTGTAATATAAAAGTTGTCTTCCAAAAACCTGAGTTTTTTTTACTAATTTTAAAATTAGGACAATACTAACTAGCTACCTAATGAAACCCCGTTCATAGATTTTAAAGGCACCCTGTGGAAAATCTTGCACAGACATCTAAACTCAAAAAATAATTTTGAAAATTAATGATTTTCAACCATTGGCAAATGTTGGGTTAGATGTCCAAAATAAAAAAAATTCACTAAATAGATATTAAAGTATGTTATTTAATTGTGTAAAAAAAAATCATGTCAACATTTTGGGTAAGATTTTCGGGTTTCTGGCTAGATTTAAAATTTTTGAGTTACAACTTAACGGCTAAAGATTTTCAAAGTTTTATGTTACGTGGTTACTTATAGCATTTTGATGGTGTACTACAAATTAATATCAGATGATTAGTAAAGATAAGTAATACCCTCGACCTTTTTGAATTTCACATCCAGACAAATATATAATGGGTGTCAGTGCACCTCTCGGAAATTCAGATCATTGCACCATTTCTTCCTCCTTTTCGATTATAGAATTTCGACACGTTTCACACCCAGCTAGGAAACGCTTAAAATTTATTTACGAAAAGGCTCGTTGGGATGAGCTCAACGATTTCTTTTGGTATTTCAATTATAAACTTTGCTTTCTTGACAATAATGTCGATGCCATGGCGGAAAATATAATATTGCTCAGAATGAACACTTTCATTCCATCCAAGCAAATTTCGATTAAGCCTAAATTGAAGTCATCGTTTAATCAGACATGCAGAATTGCTGTCAGATCCAGAGAGAGGCTGCATTTAGTATCTGACGTACTAACAAAAACGCTGAAACTGATTTGATGCGCAAAAGGGAGAGATCTTCATGTGCCAAGGTACTAAGATGCGAAAAAGTCTGTACGAGCAGCGTCTTTGTGCTAAAATTCTTTCTGCCTCTCGGGGCAGTAAGAGTTTCTATAACTAGCACAAAGTTTTTCATACCCTAGGTAACCCACTTTTACCCCCTATAGGCACGATTCTGAAGTTTTGAGTTCTCCTCTATAAGCGTTCTAGTTTTTGAACAATTCCATTAGGTAGTTTATTTATTACCACTGTTTTTATATGTATATACACCACTGTGCGCCATTAAGATGGTGCACGTGAGCAGCACTTTAATGTGTTTTGTTGCTGTAATTTTTGGCGTGGACCATGACTTTACACAAACAACAATTTCATTGATTGTTGGATGTAACGTTGAATTTGTTGCAGAATTTCAATAAAAATCAATAGAAATAAATATGTGAAATAAATATTTATGCACTAAAAGTGCATGTGATGTAAGTATATATATGAACACATACTTATGAACATCAGTATACAAGTTTCGACTTCATGTACTAGTTACAAAGTTTCTGTAGTATTATAGATCTGTTCGTTTCCATTGATGGCATTATAAACTTGTTTCATGAAAGTGTTCCAAAAAATTTAATTAATTAAACCTATGTTACTACATATAGTATAAAACAAGTTTATTTTAGCTATATTTAGAAAATAAAATACAATTTCGTTGCATTGCATATTTTGTGTTATTTAAACAAATTTCGGCATGTCACAGATATAACAGTTTTTCTAAATTAAATGAAGTCATGTAGAAAATACATGAATCGTTTCAGTTGCTAACATTGTTCTCAATGTAACATACGGTATTCAATGTGTTTACGGATTTACTCGCTGTTTCTAAGTACAATGCTTAAAATATATTCCTTAACTGTTCTTTTCGCTATTTTGAGCTGCCTTTCACGGCGAGTGCAACCACTTAAAGAGAATACAAAATTTTGCATACGTACGGAGCCCATGTTGTTATCAGATATTGAAAAGCATATAAAACCCACTGACGATAACGCAAATTGTGAAGTTTTTGCCACAACATTGACAGTTATTGAAAAGGTACATAACATATATTTATTTATATTAAGAATCATCAAGTTATAGTGATACGGATTGTCGGTGAGTATAATTAATAAAAGTTCTTCTACCGAGCAATTATAACATTGTGGAACACACCAGGGTGAAATAAGTTTAAGGTGTTTTTACGGCAACAAATTCAACGTTACAACAATCAATGGAGTTGTTGCTTGTGTAAAGTCGTGGTCCACGCTAAAAATTACAGCAATAAAACATATTAAAGTGCTGCTTACATGCACCATATTAACGACGTACAATGGGGTATATATAAAAACAGTGGTAATAAATAAACTACTTAATGGAATTGTTCAAAAACTAGAACGCTTATAGAGGAGAACTCAAACCTTCAGAATCTTGTATATAGGGGGTAAAAGTGGGTTACCTAGGGTATAAAAAACTTTGTGCTGCTTATAACTTTCGTAAATACCGACCGATGTCTTTAAATTTAATGCGTTTCAAACAGAATATGAAAATAAACATTGCAATTGTTTCTATACCTCTTCTATTTGAGGAGATATTTCACTTCAAAATTAATAAATTTAATTTTTTGCCCCGATTTTTTTTTGTTGTGTTGATTGTAACTCTTTACTAATCATTTGATATTAATTTGTAGTATACCATCAAATTGTTATAAGTAACCATGTGACATAAAACTTTGAATATCTTTAGCCGTTAAGTTCTAATTCAAAAATTGGAAATCTTGCCACAAAACCGAAAATCTTACCCAAAATGTTGACATGATTTTTTTACACAATTATATATCATACTTTAATATGTATTTAGTGCATTTTTTTATTTTTTGAAGTGAAACTTCTTTAGAATCGTTGTGATTTCAAACTCGATGAAACGAAAAAATAAGTCCATAGAGCAGTGATGTCAGCGTCATACACAATTGTGTACGCTTTCGCTCTTTTATTTTGCGAGCGTAAAATATAATTGTTTACTGAAAAACACTGTCATTCAGCGGGAAATATCGCAAGTCCTGTTTTGAGGCCTCTAAACAGAAATAATATATTTATGTATATAAATAAATATAAAGAGGCTGGTTGAAATAACCTGGAGGCACATCTTTTCTAAAGTTTCTTAAAGTAGCTTTTAAGTGAATTAATAATTAGGCTTTTTGCAAAAATTGTCTCTTTTGCAGTTAAACTAACCAAATGTTCAGGTAACATATGGAGAAATATTTTAAAATTTTTGCTGCATAAAATTAGCTGTTAGCCCCAGTATGCTGACTTTATTTGGCTATTGTAAACTTCAAATTATATATATTCACCATTTAAACAATAACAGTTAAGTACAATTTATTTAATAATTGTGTAGACTGCGATATTTCTACATGAAAATTAAATGAAAAGGTCATTAATTAGGCCCCGCTGGGAATGTTAGAGATAAGACCCAATAAACCAATTTTTAAGCAAAATAAGCTTATCATAAGACATTTTTAATTACCTTTTCTAAACGTACTTATTATTTGCTTGTATCTGTTAAAAATGACAACTGTTTTCATAAATATGTTTACTATACACTTGTCTTACTAATAGTTTTACAAGCACTCTTGTAAAAGGCGTATGCCCAATTATAGTTTCATAAGTGTTTTTTAAGCGATGTCCCGTTATATGGCATCGTAAACTTCGCATTGTTTGCAAAATGCCTCAGTTAAGTTTATTTCTTTCAAGTGTAACGTGTTTAAAAGAAAAAAGTGAATTAGAAAAATAAAAAAATTAAATTAAAAAAATACTGCCATATAAATTTAAACAAAGTGTTCGAAGCGAATCCAAAGAAATTGTTGATTTACTTCTAAATATAAAGAAAAGAAAGAATGAAGTTTTTTGTGAAGTTCTACTTGATTCTTCTCAAATTTGCAGATGATGCAATTTCTATTGATGTTGAGGAAGATGAATACACCGAAAGTACAAAATCATTTTTCTAATTTGCGAAAAACTGGCAAGTGTCCCGAAAAAAAAAATGTCTCAACATCAAAAATATCTAAATAAATACAAATGTACAATGTATGTATATGTACATACACATGTGTAGAAATAATTTTTTAATAAAATGAATTAATAATATACATACATATGTATGTATGTATGTATATAATTTAATAAATATATTTTCGACAAAAAGGATTAATAAAAATAATTTAATAAAAAAAAATCGGATGAAGGCAAAAGCACTAGCAGCGTGTCATCTTTGGTGCAAATTGCTTACCAAATCGAACCTTGCAACTATTTGCATCAAACATGTAATACTGCTTATGACTAACTTATTATTTGGTTATATTCCAAGGCTTACAAAAATATTACCAATGTAAACTTATTGTAAGTATGATTAGGAAACTATTTTTCTGTAAGCTTGTTATATACTCAGACTTCTAAGCTTTTTGTAAGCCTGAGTAGTAATATTATCGCAAGGGATCAGTTTTCTTAATTAAATAATTATTAACAAGCCTTTTACAATACTTTCCATAATAAATTTCTAAGCTTAACGCTTATAGTTATAAACTTGTTATAGTTATAAACTTGTTATAGTTATAAACTTGCTATAAGTGAATGAGAGAATGAGATAGAACACATTAGACGTTCTCGGTCTCCTCTTTGTGCGACTCTTCGTATCCCCACTATTATCTACTAAACATTGTCCATATGTATGTTCCTGTGTAGTGGGATAATCAATATATCTATATCTACATATATCTTGGTCCAGGTTCGAGCGTTCAACGTTTTATCTTAGTACATACATACATACATATGTATATGTTTAATGCAAGTGTTTGTGCCTGCTTATTAGAAAGTTTTAGCATAAGTGTATTGATTGTTGATGAATTTTTATTTGTGTCAATATTTTCATCTCCTTGATAAATTTATTTTACAATTATGCCAAAAACTAAAGTTGAGAAGAAACTGAATACTGGCGGAAGAAAGTTAAAATAAAAATAAATAAAAATACTCATTGAAGAGTATTGAAAATGATAACATTTGAATTGTTTTTAGTAATTCTAATTCTAATTTTATGTACTTATAAATATACAGTTTACATGAGATGGCCGTTCATTTTTTAAATAAGTTTTTTAATCAGGGACTTTTCAGAAGTTTCACTTCTACGGGGTTTCATTAGGTAGCCAGTTAGTATTGTTCTAATTCTAAAATTAGTAAAAAAAAACTCAAGTTTTTGGAAGATAACTTTTATTCTATTCTGATATTTTTAAGTTTAAGGTCTCTTTATTTTAGTTTAATTTTTAATTTCAATATTTCGTCACTCTTTTCTGTGACTTCTTCAGGAAATTAATTTTCTGAATTAAATTGAATTAAGATTCATAGGCTAATTGTTCGAAATTTTTTTTTTAAATCTCAGAAAGACATGATAAATATTCAAACGGTAACACGGGTATTATAACAATAACATGTTAACATCAGGTTGATACAGTTCTCGTATTCCTTTTCACAATAAAGTTTGTGTAAATAGGAACTGTTATCAAATTCAACTAAGCCACCTAATAAGTGGTGACAAACACAATACACATGAGCACTGATGATGAAAGGGTTGCGTCTTTCGAAAACAGCTGTTCTGCTCTGCTGTGTAAGTTGAATAAAAACTGATGTTGACTTTCCTTTGTGCCTTGGAATATTTATCATGTCTTTCTGAGATTTCAAAAAAAACAAATTTCGAACAATTAGCCTATGAATCTTAATTCAATTTAATATAGCAATATAAATGTTCGTTAAAAAGTCTTACTACATACAAATTTAAGCTGTGGCTTGAGCTACCGATAATAAAAAAATATTGGAAAAACGTTCACATGTACTTAAGTATAAAAATTCAAACCAAATAAGTTTGACTTAGGTATGATGGAACAAAAAATTCAGAAAAATGGGACATGAAGAAAAATAATCGAACGGTAACACGGGTATTATAACAATAACATGTTAACATCAGGTTGATACAGTTCTCGTATTCTTTTTCACAATAAAATTTGTGTAAATAGGAACTGTTATCAAATTCAACTAAGCCACCTAATAAGTGGTGACAAACACAATACACATGAGCACTGATGATGAAAGGGTTGCGTCTTTCGAAAACAGCTGTTCTGCTCTGCTGTGTAAGTTGAATAAAAACTGATGTTGACTTTCCTTTGTGCCTTGGAATATTTATCATGTCTTTCTGAGATTTCAAAAAAAACAAATTTCGAACAATTAGCCTATGAATCTTAATTCAATTTAATATAGCAATATAAATGTTCGTTAAAAATTCTTACTACATACAAATTTAAGCTATAGCTTGAGCTACCGATAATAAAAAAATATTGGAAAAACGTTCACATGTACTTAAGTATAAAAATTCAAACCAAATAAGTTTGACTTAGGTATGATGGAACAAAAAATTTAGAAAAATGGGACATGAAGAAAAATAATCAAACGGTAACACGGGTATTATAACAATAACATGTTAACATCAGGTTGATACAGTTCTCGTATTCTTTTTCACAATAAAATTTGTGTAAATAGGAACTGTTATCAAATTCAACTAAGCCACCTAATAAGTGGTGACAAACACAATACACATGAGCACTGATGATGAAAGGGTTGCGTCTTTCGAAAACAGCTGTTCTGCTCTGCTGTGTAAGTTGAATAAAAACTGATGTTGACTTTCCTTTGTGCCTTGGAATATTTATCATGTCTTTCTGAGATTTAAAAAAAAAAAACAAATTTCGAACAATTAGCCTATGAATCTTAATTCAATTTAATATAGAAATATAAATGTTCGTTAAAAATTCTTACTACATATAATTTTCTGAAATTAAATAAATTAAACTAAAATAAAGAGACCTTAAGCTTAAAAATATCAGAATACAATAATAATTAAAAAGAGGTCAAGAAACCAGAAGAATTTAAAATAACTTTTATATGACAAAAAAATATATCTAAAAATTTTTAACTGTTATGAAATCTTCTTATTTGACACATTGTTGGCACAATACTACTATATATAAATGAAATTTATTTGTTGGTGGTTAAGCAATGTCTATATGCATTTCAGTGGTGCTTTACCAAATCGTCAGTAGACTTTAACCACAGTTTTGAAAAGTTAAAAACCTCTTATCTTATGCATATACTTCCGAAAACCATCTGAGAATTCACAACTTGTAAATTACAAACTATTTTCAAAAATAACAACAGAACAAGAACATAGGCTTGCAACTCATACAAAACTAAACCAACAAATAAAGTATGTTCGATATGAATCTAATTTATTTTTCTACACCTTTATACAATCAGAAATCCATTGGATAACAAGAAAAGTATTTATAAGGCAAAATGAAAAATAAAATCTAAATTAAACTGTTATGAAATCTTCTTATTTGACACATTGATGTCACAATACTACTATATATAAATGAAATTTATTTGTTGGTGGTTAAGCAATGTCTATATGCATTTCATTGGTGCTTTACCAAATCGTCAGTAGACTTTAACCACAGTTTTGAAAAGTTAAAAACCTCTTATCTTATGCATATACTTCCGAAAACCATCTGAGAATTCACAACTTGTAAATTACAAACTATTTTCAAAAATAACAACAGAACAAGAACATAGGCTTGCAACTCATACAAAACTAAACCAACAAATAAAGTATGTTCGATATGAATCTAATTTATTTTTCTACACCTTTATACAATCAGAAATCCATTGGATAACAAGAAAAGTATTTATAAGGCAAAATGAAAAATAAAATCTAAATTAAACTGTTATGAAATCTTCTTATTTGACACATTGTTGTCACAATACTACTATATATAAATGAAATTTATTTGTTGGTGGTTAAGCAATGTCTATATGCATTTCATTGGTGCTTTACCAAATCGTCAGTAGACTTTAACCACAGTTTTGAAAAGTTAAAAACCTCTTATATTATGCATATACTTCCGAAAACCATCTGAGAATTCACAACTTGTAAATTACAAACTATTTTCAAAACTAACAACAGAACAAGAACATAGGCTTGCAACTCATACAAAACTAAACCAACAAATAAAGTATGTTCGATATGAATCTATTTTATTTTTCTACACCTTTATACAATCAGAAATCCATTGGATAACAAGAAAAGTATTTATAAGGCAAAATGAAAAATAATATCTAAATTAAACTGTTATGAAATCTTCTTATTTGACACATTGTTGTCACAATACTACTATATATAAATGAAATTTATTTGTTGGTGGTTAAGCAATGTCTATATGCATTTTATTGGTGCTTTACCAAATCGTCAGTAGACTTTAACCACAGTTTTGAAAAGTTAAAAACCTCTTATCTTATGCATATACTTCCGAAAACCATCTGAGAATTCACAACTTGTAAATTACAAACTATTTTCAAAAATAACAACAGAACAAGAACATAGGCTTGCAACTCATACAAAACTAAACCAACAAATAAAGTATGTTCGATATGAATCTAATTTATTTTTCTACACCTTTATACAATCAGAAATCCATTGGATAACAAGAAAAGTATTTATAAGGCAAAATGAAAAATAAAATCTAAATTAAACTGTTATGAAATCTTCTTATTTGACACATTGTTGTCACAATACTACTATATATAAATGAAATTTATTTGTTGGTGGTTAAGCAATGTCTATATGCATTTCATTGGTGCTTTACCAAATCGTCAGTAGACTTTAACCACAGTTTTGAAAAGTTAAAAACCTCTTATCTTATGCATATACTTCCGAAAACCATCTGAGAATTCACAACTTGTAAATTACAAACTATTTTCAAAAATAACAACAGAACAAGAACATAGGCTTGCAACTCATACAAAACTAAACCAACAAATAAAGTATGTTCGATATGAATCTAATTTATTTTTCTACACCTTTATACAGTCAGAAATCCATTGGATAACAAGAAAAGTATTTATAAGGCAAAATGAAAAATAAAATCTAAATTAAACTGTTATGAAATCTTCTTATTTGACACATTGTTGTCACAATACTACTATATATAAATGAAATTTATTTGTTGGTGGTTAAGCAATGTCTATATGCATTTCATTGGTGCTTTACCAAATCGTCAGTAGACTTTAACCACAGTTTTGAAAAGTTAAAAACCTCTTATATTATGCATATACTTCCGAAAACCATCTGAGAATTCACAACTTGTAAATTACAAACTATTTTCAAAACTAACAACAGAACAAGAACATAGGCTTGCAACTCATACAAAACTAAACCAACAAATAAAGTATGTTCGATATGAATCTATTTTATTTTTCTACACCTTTATACAATCAGAAATCCATTGGATAACAAGAAAAGTATTTATAAGGCAAAATGAAAAATAATATCTAAATTAAACTGTTATGAAATCTTCTTATTTGACACATTGTTGTCACAATACTACTATATATAAATGAAATTTATTTGTTGGTGGTTAAGCAATGTCTATATGCATTTTATTGGTGCTTTACCAAATCGTCAGTAGACTTTAACCACAGTTTTGAAAAGTTAAAAACCTCTTATCTTATGCATATACTTCCGAAAACCATCTGAGAATTCACAACTTGTAAATTACAAACTATTTTCAAAAATAACAACAGAACAAGAACATAGGCTTGCAACTCATACAAAACTAAACCAACAAATAAAGTATGTTCGATATGAATCTAATTTATTTTTCTACACCTTTATACAATCAGAAATCCATTGGATAACAAGAAAAGTATTTATAAGGCAAAATGAAAAATAAAATCTAAATTAAACTGTTATGAAATCTTCTTATTTGACACATTGTTGTCACAATACTACTATATATAAATGAAATTTATTTGTTGGTGGTTAAGCAATGTCTATATGCATTTCATTGGTGCTTTACCAAATCGTCAGTAGACTTTAACCACAGTTTTGAAAAGTTAAAAACCTCTTATCTTATGCATATACTTCCGAAAACCATCTGAGAATTCACAACTTGTAAATTACAAACTATTTTCAAAAATAACAACAGAACAAGAACATAGGCTTGCAACTCATACAAAACTAAACCAACAAATAAAGTATGTTCGATATGAATCTAATTTATTTTTCTACACCTTTATACAGTCAGAAATCCATTGGATAACAAGAAAAGTATTTATAAGGCAAAATGAAAAATAAAATTTAAATTAAACTGTTATGAAATCTTCTTATTTGACACATTGTTGTCACAATACTACTATATATAAATGAAATTTATTTGTTGGTGGTTAAGCAATGTCTATATGCATTTCATTGGTGCTTTACCAAATCGTCAGTAGACTTTAACCACAGTTTTGAAAAGTTAAAAACCTCTTATCTTATGCATATACTTCCGAAAACCATCTGAGAATTCACAACTTGTAAATTACAAACTATTTTCAAAAATAACAACAGAACAAGAACATAGCCTTGCAACTCATACAAAACTAAACCAACAAATAAAGTATGTTCGATATGAATCTAATTTATTTTTCTACACCTTTATACAATCAGAAATCCATTGGATAACAAGAAAAGTATTTATAAGGCAAAATGAAAAATAAAATCTAAATTAAACTGTTATGAAATCTTCTTATTTGACACATTGTTGTCACAATACTACTATATATAAATGAAATTTATTTGTTGGTGGTTAAGCAATGTCTATATGCATTTCATTGGTGCTTTACCAAATCGTCAGTAGACTTTAACCACAGTTTTGAAAAGTTAAAAACCTCTTATCTTATGCATATACTTCCGAAAACCATCTGAGAATTCACAACTTGTAAATTACAAACTATTTTCAAAAATAACAACAGAACAAGAACATAGGCTTGCAACTCATACAAAACTAAACCAACAAATAAAGTATGTTCGATATGAATCTAATTTATTTTTCTACACCTTTATACAGTCAGAAATCCATTGGATAACAAGAAAAGTATTTATAAGGCAAAATGAAAAATAAAATTTAAATTAAACTGTTATGAAATCTTCTTATTTGACACATTGTTGTCACAATACTACTATATATAAATGAAATTTATTTGTTGGTGGTTAAGCAATGTCTATATGCATTTCATTGGTGCTTTACCAAATCGTCAGTAGACTTTAACCACAGTTTTGAAAAGTTAAAAACCTCTTATCTTATGCATATACTTCCGAAAACCATCTGAGAATTCACAACTTGTAAATTACAAACTATTTTCAAAAATAACAACAGAACAAGAACATAGCCTTGCAACTCATACAAAACTAAACCAACAAATAAAGTATGTTCGATATGAATCTAATTTATTTTTCTACACCTTTATACAATCAGAAATCCATTGGATAACAAGAAAAGTATTTATAAGGCAAAATGAAAAATAAAATCTAAATTAAACTGTTATGAAATCTTCTTATTTGACACATTGTTGTCACAATACTACTATATATAAATGAAATTTATTTGTTGGTGGTTAAGCAATGTCTATATGCATTTCATTGGTGCTTTACCAAATCGTCAGTAGACTTTAACCACAGTTTTGAAAAGTTAAAAACCTCTTATCTTATGCATATACTTCCGAAAACCATCTGAGAATTCACAACTTGTAAATTACAAACTATTTTCAAAAATAACAACTGAACAAGAACATAGGCTTGCAACTCATACAAAACTAAACCAACAAATAAAGTATGTTCGATATGAATCTATTTTATTTTTCTACACCTTTATACAATCAGAAATCCATTGGATAACAAGAAAAGTATTTATAAGGCAAAATGAAAAATAAAATCTAAATTAAACTGTTATGAAATCTTCTTATTTGACACATTGTTGTCACAATACTACTATATATAAATGAAATTTATTTGTTGGTGGTTAAGCAATGTCTATATGCATTTCATTGGTGATTTACCAAATCGTCAGTAGACTTTAACCACAGTTTTGAAAAGTTAAAAACCTCTTATCTTATGCATATACTTCCGAAAACCATCTGAGAATTCACAACTTGTAAATTACAAACTATTTTCAAAAATAACAACAGAACAAGAACATAGGCTTGCAACTCATACAAAACTAAACCAACAAATAAAGTATGTTCGATATGAATCTATTTTATTTTTCTACACCTTTATACAATCAGAAATCCATTGGATAACAAGAAAAGTATTTATAAGGCAAAAGGAAAAATAAAATCTAAATTAAACTGTTATGAAATCTTCTTATTTGACACATTGTTGTCACAATACTACTGTATATAAATGAAATTTATTTGTTGGTGGTTAAGCAATGTCTATATGCATTTCATTGGTGCTTTACCAAATCGTCAGTAGACTTTAACCACAGTTTTGAAAAGTTAAAAACCTCTTATCTTATGCATATACTTCCGAAAACCATCTGAGAATTCACAACTTGTAAATTACAAACTATTTTCAAAAATAACAACTGAACAAGAACATAGGCTTGCAACTCATACAAAACTAAAAACTGTGGTTAAAGTCTACTGACGATTTGGTAAAGCACCAATGAAATGCATATAGACATTGCTTAACTACCAACAAATAAATTTTATTTATATATAGTAGTATTGTGACAACAATGTGTCAAATAAGAAGATTTCATAACAGTTTAATTTAGATTTTATTTTTCATTTTGCCTTATAAATACTTTTCTTGTTATCCAATGGATATCTGATTGTATTAAGGTGTAGAAACATAAAATAGATTCATATCGAACATACTTTATTTGTTGGTTTAGTTTTGTATGAGTTGCAAGCCTATGTTCTTGTTCTGTTGTTATTTTTGAAAATAGTTTGTAATTTACAAGTTGTGAATTCTCAGATGGTTTTCGGAAGTATATGCATAAGATAAGAGGTTTTTAACTTTTCAAAACTGTGGTTAAAGTCTACTGACGATTTGGTAAAGCACCAATGAAATGCATATAGACATTGCTTAACCACCAACAAATAAATTTCATTTATAAAAATTTTTAATTTATTATGAAATTTATACAATGAGCACTAAATTCTTTATTTAATTACGTGTTAAAAATTATTGATATACATATTACCTATCTCTAGATATTAAGATTGTAGCGTAATTGTTGTGTGCGTAAAACTCCCCCTTTATTGCTTATTTTCATTAGTTTCATAAAAGTGAGCTAATATTTAAAACCAGTCTTAAAGATTAGCAATCTGAAAAGAAGATATATATAAATTTTTTAATAATTTTGAAATTTAATGATTTACGAACACTGCCAAATATGGGGTAGATGTCCAAAATAAAAGAAATCCACTAAGTCCATCTTCAAAGAATGACTTTTATTTTTTTTTAAAAGTTATGTCAAAATGTTTAACAATTTTAAAAATTATTAATGCATTTTTTTGGGCAAAATTTACGATTTCTTAGTAAAATTTCAAAATTCTGAGTTAGGCATTTTTTAGGACTTAACGACTAAAGATTTTCTAAGTTTTATGTTATGTGCAATTTTATCAGCAATTCAATTGTGTATCAGATGCTTTGTAAAAAAGTTACAATTAAAATAACAAAAAAGTTGAAGTACAAAACAATTGCAACAACATATTGGCTTTATTTTACCTATCAAAACCTAAAGTGCTTTAAATTAAAAAATGGGTCAGGCCGCACACAAAGTTTTTCACACTTTAAGTAACCCACTTTTACCTCTTATAGCTCCGCTCCTAGTGCAGCTAAAAACTTTGGTAGACAGGATTCTGGAAGTTTGACTTCTTCTCTATTACCGTTCCAATTTATAAACATATCCATTAAGTATCTTAGAAGTTCCATATTTATGTCTGTAGTCTGTTTCAGTGATGAAGGCATAGCACCCGTCATTAATTGGCAGCGACTGACACTATCATGTACGGAAGAGGAACAGCATCCTCTTTCGTCGGCTCTGCAGCAAAAAAACTATCCAGCGAAGTAAAAAGTTCAAATAGCTACAAAAAAATGCTCTATCTTCTCATCTTCCTTCACCTGTCTCCTCAAAAATATCACCTCTTTTCCAATTTTTTAATTCAATTCATTTTAACTACTCACAGCGTGAGCTATTTAAAATGGTATGGAGCTATTAGAGCTCCATACCATTTTATAATTGTTAAATTATACTTACCTACCTAACTAATTCCAATTTGGAATTATCCCAATAAACACGTAGGCTTGATTTTAAATTGAGAATGATTTGAAATCAAACCAAACTTTATTCTCAAATGCTTTTCATATGTGTATTGTAATACAATGTGAATCACAAATTAAAACTAATCTTTGCTTTATAAACTGATATTTCTTTATACATTTTAATTTTCTATCAGCTAAAATAAACATTTGAAAAATTTACTAAAATAAAAAATTACACGTTAATGTGAAACACAAAAATTTTGTTGATTCATATTTCTTCTAATTTAATTGAATTATTGAAAATATATTTATGCACATATGTATGCGTTATTAAATTGAACATCTTTAGGTAATAAGAATATGTTAATTTAATACATCGTCTCTAATTTTGTCCTCTAACTTCTTTTTCGACTTTCTTTTGATGGCGCGTTTTAGCGTATTGGATAAAACTAGTTGACAGTTTTTGATATAAAGCATCATCTATAAAGGGAAATTTAGATGCAAATGAACGTAGAGATACAAACAATTAATATATTTCATTTGAAGAATTTCAACTCATATACTTCTTACAGCAGCTGTAGTGCTCAAAGCTCTGTCATTTTTGTCGTTGTACCTTTTGAGCACAGGTTTTGAGCAATATCATCGCTAAAAATGTTATGTCAAGCTAATCTTAAGAATACTTCTGGCGAATATTCTATTATTAAAGAATATTCTTTTAGTACATAAAAGTAATACATATAAACAAAAATTTTATTATTTTTGTGAAGCATAAATATATATGTATGTATGCGTGTTTTGGACATACAAGTCCTTTTCGGATGACTTAAATTGATCAAAGTTGTTAAAAGTATCTTTTGAAAGAACATTAATCTTCGATATCACACGATGTTAAGTTTTAATTTTCGTATGTTTGTGCTTCGTCCCGTATTGTTTTGTTATTTATATTTACTTAAAATTTTTGTGTATAGAAACAAACAACAACAACATAAACATAAGACTACGTGCATACACATTAATAAAATAAAATAATTTACAAAGAAAAACAACATACATACCAAGCATACCAAATCAAAAAAATAAAATTAAAAAGAAGAAGACAAAAGAATCAATGCACTTTAATAACAAATAAAACAACAAACACAATAGGAATAACTTCAAGAAAAATTAAAGGCAGATTTTTGTTAAACAGTGACGGTCTTTTGTATCAGTGATGGCACCGTGGAACATAGTGAGCAGCTCAGGGCTTTTATGTCCACTTCTGCGATTGTGTCTCTCCCCCTCCCCTCTCTAACAATAATAATTTTGTATTGTTGATTCCAGCGTGGAGGTTGCTGTTTGGCCGCCTGGTGGTGAAAGTATAGCACTGACCACCTAGTAGCCACTAAAAAGCAGTAATCACCATCGTTGGAATCAATACTAACAAGACAGACAACTATTTTGGATTTCCCTAGGTTTATTTCATGGCAGGTAAATTCTGAATTGACTTCTGCAACATACGAGACTTGTGAGCGAACTTCTTTTAGTTTATGCTCACGTTTGTCTCTATCGGCCGGATGTTTTAGCCTTAAGTGAAACCCAGGTATCTGAGGATGCTGACTCGCAGAATGTTTATGTACCTGGGTATCATCTTCTATCCCTTTTTAACTTTCATCGAGGTATTGCATTATATATACGCAATGATGTTGTGCACCAAAGCCAGCAACCACTGGGCTTGTATGATCCAGAATTTAGCTGCCTTTGGGCTAAATTCAAAATCAGGGCACATAGTTTGCATTTCAGATTCCTTTATAGAAGTCCAAACGCGGGAAGGGAACAAACTCTATCGGGCTTCGATTCCTTTTCCGATTCTATATCAAAATCCTCGAAAGTTGTCCGGACAGTGAAATTGTTAATCGCCATTCGAGTCACATAACTTCAGAGGGCCAATATGTTGAGTTATTCGCCGCGCATAATCACCTAGTGAAACTAATGAATGAACATACACATATACCGTGTATTGAAGGGCAACAATTTAATACGCTTGATTTGTTCCTAACTTCACACCCTCAAAAGTATGAAGTGAACGGCAGTGCACAGCTCGGTAATTCGGATCATTGTACCATCTCCGCTTCCTTTTCGTTCTCAGCACTTCGAAACGCCTCACCCACAGCCACGAAACGTTTAAAATAGGTATACGAAAAAGCTCGTTGGACAAAGCTCAACGAATTCTATCGAACTTTCAATTGGAAACTTTGTTTGTCAGATAAAAATATCGATGCAATTGCGGAAATGGTATGAAATATAATTTTGCTGGGAATTAAATACTTCATCCCATTCAAAAAAATTTCGGTTATGCCGAGACAAAAATCTTGGTTTTTTTAATCTTGCAAAGAGGAAATCAGATCCAGAGAGGATGCATTCAGTACTTGGAGGAATAATAAAAACCCAAATACTGATGCGCTGTGCAAACAAGCGAGGTCTTCGTGTGCCAGAGGCGTGAAAAACCTTTATACGAGCAACGCCTTCGTGCTAAAGTTCTTACTGCCCCAATAGGTAGTAAAAGCTTTTAGTCATTCGTTAAAAGAGTGAAGGATAAAGCTAGTTTATCAATTCAGACTCCTTTAAGGGATGACCAAATATTCACTGAACCTGTTGATAAAGCTAACCTTTTGGCTGAAATGTTTGCAGGTAATTCTTGCTCGCCAGGTACCAATCAGCAATTGCCCGTGGTGGAAACAGTATCAGTTACTATGCCAAGAATATTGTTTCGACCACGAGTAGTTAAAAATGTTTTAGCGAATCTCAACATAAACAAGTCTCCTGGGCCCGATAGCATTCCAGCACTGGTCTTGAAGCAGTGTTTTTCGACGCTAGCGCGTCCATTATCTAAGCTATTGAGTGCATCGTACCATGCCAGTAAACTTCCGATGTGCTGCAAGTTAGCCAAAGTAACGCCGATCCCTAAGAAGGGAGAGGCGCGATACCCCGAAAATTACCGCCCAATTCCAGTCTGTTCTGCTCTTTCCAAAGTCATGGAAAGTATGACCAAATTCCATCTGTTAAGATATCTGGAGACCAACACCTTACTTAACGACCGGCAGTATGGTTTTCGCAGAGCTCGCTCTACAGTAGACCTGCTCGCTCTGTTAACAGAAAAATTGTATAATTTCATTCGCCATTACGGCGGGAGTTAGGTTGTGGCTCTAGATATCTCAAAAGCATATGATAGAGTGTGGCATGATGCACTTCTGTCAAAAATGGCTGCTTTTGGTGTCGGTGATGTTTTCTCTCGGTTTATAGCGAGCTTCCTCAGAGACCGCACTATACGAGTTGTTATGGATGGGGTCTCATCAGACGAGTTCCAGGTTAATTCAAGGGTGCCGCAGGGCTCTGTTCTATTTCCTACTATCTTCCTCATCTTTATAAATGACTTTCTATGTCAGACTTCATACCCTATCTACCCTTTCGCAGCATTAACCATTCTTTCTCGTTCACCAGCCGGCCAAGCCTGGAGGAGATTGACACCAGAAGACGAAGAATGAACGAGTCATTCACAAAAGATCTCGATTCAATCTCCGAATGGGGCCTCGCGAACAGGGTTAACTTTAACCCTCATTAGACGCAGTGATGCGTGCTTACGCATAGGCGGCTGGTTGAAGGTTCTGCGCCATCCGTGTTTATGGATGGTATAGGTATTGGGGAATCTTGGTATGAAAATACAGTGTGACTTTCGATGGAGTGATCAAATTTTTCATATTTCCAAAGAAGCATTCAAGTGCCTCGGCTTTTTAAGACGGTGTAAGACATACTTCACCCCAACTGATCTGCTCACTATATATATCACTTACTCCGACCTAAAATGGAATGCAATTCTCATGGATGAGCCGGTGCTTCAAAGTCTGTTTTAAAGTTGCTCGACCGTGTACAAGAGAGAGCGAAGAAGCTCATCGGTGACAGTAGGGTAGACAACTCTATTAACTCACTGGAGCATCGACGCAACGTGGGGTGTGTTTCACTGTTCTACCGATACTACAACGGAATGTGTTCTGGTGAAATAAGGCAGCTTATGCCTGATAACCATTTATTTTTGCGAGCTACCCGCTCTTCACATAGGACGCATCCTTTTGTGGTTGAGTTGTCAGTGAACCGCACCACGCATTACAGAGAGAATTCGTTGTTTGGCCGAACGGTTCGCATGCGGAACAAACTTCCAGCAGAGATCTTTCCTGTCAGTTTTAACTTGGGGAGGTTTAAATCGAACGTCCACAAACACTACTCCCTCTATCTTTCTTCCCATAACCAACTTTCCTAGTTCTGGCACAATGAATCGCATATGTATGGATCATCTCCTGAGTGCTGGCCCAAGAAAAAAAAGACAGAATATGAGTGAGGTAGCTTGTCCGTGACTTATGATTTTCGTTAATATCTGAAATAGAAAATAAAAATAATTCTTCTACTTTATTGATGTGGTTAGTTATTTTGTTTTCAAATGTTTTTAAATCTGAAAGAATAAGTAGAAAGTTCTGTTCTTTAGTAAAAATGTATAAGTGGAATAAAAGGCAGTTATAACAGTTGATTACATCAAATGAACTTATTGGAGAAATGTCGGCAACATTTTCGAAAATTTCATTGAAGTCCATTGTTTAAGGGTGCCTTAAAAACTGAGTCCACAAATTGAATTTTCTGCTAGTGAGAATGTATAAAAGATATAAGCAAAATTAAGCTGACATCAGCATTTTGAAATTTTATACTTTTTTTGCTAATCTCATTTATCGAATGACTAAATATTTCTCTGGACAGAGGAAGAGAGCTTTATGTTTGTATATTTAGGTAGCTAGATCTTATAGGTGTATGTGATCCATAGTTTCAAAACTTCTTTATTAAATAATATATTGTGTTTGTTTATAGAAGTTAATTCAAAAACCACAGTTTTAATTAGACCTCTGCATATATGTATGTATATGAAGAAAAATGTACTCCTAATATGGCAAAGCTTGTACATATTTTCCTACTGTAATCTGCTCTATAACTTATTTTCTAAAATAACCACATAAAGGAACAATTTTGTTGTTAGGTCAATTATAAAAGTTAAAGAGCTATATGGATATAAGAAAAAGCGAGTTTGAAGATGGTCGGCTTGTTTTTTGTATCATACTCGACTCTGTCCATTGTATTGAAGCACTAATGGGTAAACATGTATTAGCAATAAACACTAGCGAGCAGGTATAAGCTTGAACATGAACATAAACTAGCATGTGTGCTTATGATCATGAACATAGTTGTAATAACTATGAGCAAATACAAACACGATGACATGTTCGAAGAATCAAAGACAAAACATTCTCTTCAATTTTTCCATGGCAGGCGGCATATATGCGCATCAATGAAATTTAAAAAACAGAATCTAAATCCAAAAATTAATTCAAATGCAATAAGTTTTAAAATTCTTAAGTCGAACAAAACCATATACCAACACAGACACATGCTCATGAGCACAAAACCAGTTTCAATTATTAACCCTCGAAGTGGCACATGGTTCTGGCCAGACATATATCATTTTCATGCTTCAATTTAGCATACTTCTATTTTAGGTACATGGCTGTAATTTCAGGTAATCTCCCAAAATATTGTTGGCTTTCGATGTATAAATTAGTAATTGAAAAAAGTCCTTGGAACAGGACAAAAAAGCCAAATAAAAAATTTTCACCTTACTTTTGGTACATGGTGTCTGGCCAGACCCCTATGCATTTTGTATGAACGCATAGGCAAAGCACATGGCACGAGTTGGGAATTTGTATTTACTTTATTCTTTTATGCTTCTTTCTTTCTTCTGATTTTGTTTGTGAGTTAGTTATTCATTGAACGTTGAACAGTGAAGAAGTAATCTAGTTTTTGTGCGGTAATTTTGAACTCAGTGATGAGAAATGAGATTTTCATTTCGGTATCAAAAACTTTTTCTGAGAGTACTTTTTTAACCTCAAGAGTAACAAATCGTTATTTTTTTTTTAATTTTTATTAAACAGTAAAAAAAATCTTTATGGAAACAAAAAGTTAACAAAACCCATAAATCTATACATAAAAAGTTCATTTTACCTATAAACAAAACATTTTTTAAATTTATTTTGTACTTTTTAAGGTATACCACTTTAAACTGAAATATCCCCTAGATAAATAGCGCCAATTGAATGGATTTTGGCTTATTTCAAAAATAATTTTCTCTTATATTTTAAGACCATTTCCAAAAAAACTTCCTCCATCACATTAAAGTCAAAATCATAGAGTATTGTCCTTCAAATAAGACCAAATATATACCAGTAGCGTTATTCACCTAGGATTTATTTCAATTTAAAGTTTTATACCTTAAAAAATACCCAATATAAAATTTTACATATTCAAAAAAAATTAACAGAGAACATAAATATGTATGTTTAAATACAAATTCATCTTTATAACTAAACAATCTATTTATGTAAAAAACAAACAATAGCTATACTTTACAAGTATCTATGTATATTTACAAAATATTTGTACTTATATGTGGATGTGTTTAAAGGAACATAAGTAAATAATTATAATACGAGATCAAAAGTAATAAAGTTAATAGCAATTACAATTTGTTTGACTTTATTTTATTAGATATGTCAAAGTTATAACAACAGGAGTCTTTAGATTTCAATAAATCTTTAGTCTGAACAAGACTTGATACGGTTTCAACATTAAGCCTATTTCTTTGTTTGGTTTTTATTAGATTTTGATACGAAAAAATCCTCTCTACATTTGCAGAGGAGTGAGGAATAGATAAAATTCCATTTGCAATTTTCGAAATATCGGAAAACATATATTCGCCCAAAGAGTTTTTAGTTTTAGCCACTTTAGACCAAAAACTACAAATATTTTCATTTGCCAAAAGCTTAAGCTCTTCAACATCCGCCAATGCCCTGTACTGAGAGTTTATATTTTCAAAATTTTGCCTTTCATTTGGAAACAGTTTTAACAGAAGTGGTATAATACTATTAGTTCTACCAGACAAAACATTTTCAGTGGAAAATTTACTAAACCAAATTAACATTTCACTGTCAAAGTCAACTTTTTTTCTTAGAACTTCACAAAATTTAATGTAAAATTGTTTACAATTTTCTTTAAACGTATTTACCACACTTATTTCCACATCGTTTGTATTTAAATATAAATCAACTTCAGAGCCACAAAAAATATCATCCAAGGGAATGTGATTTTCATTAATATTTAGTTGTGAGAGGCTACATTTGTCCAAGATGTCTTTATTTATAAAGTTGCGAGTTATTTGTCGAAACAAATATTTTAATCTTGGTAAAAATATATGCATACGAACATCTTCCGACTGCATTTCTGTGTTAATAGAATTTATAATCTTTAAAACATATTGAAGGAATAAAAAGGTCATTTTGAATACTGGATCAAAAAATCCGGACTTTATAAATTCGATCCTTTCATTTCTTGAATCCCTTTCAAAATCGTTTAACGTAAAATAGTACCTCAACGGCTCCCATTGCTCCAAAATTCTATTAACTACTTCCTCCCGTGAAAGCCACCTGGTTGCTGCATATTTATATATGACATGCAATTCAGTACCGAAGTACTCTTGGAATGTTGTGAACTCCTCCCTTCTACTTGAACTATTGCAAAAATGGTAATTTATGTCTTTTATAAATTTATCAATTTCAATCGGTATTCCACATTTCGATGCAGCGCATGATGTTAAATTTAATATGTGGCAAATGCAACCATTTGTAAAAATGTGAGGAATTTTTTCTTTAAACTTGGCTTGCACACCATTCAAGGGGCCCATCATGACCGCACAGTTGTCGGTTGTAATACCGATTATATTATTTAAAGGTATATTGCATAGCTCTAAAAATTTTAAGGTACTTTCAAATATGCCACTTGCTGAGCTATCATCTATTTTAATTAAACCTAAAAATCTATCACGACATTTTCCATTAAAAGTTCTAATAACAATCGCCAAGTTTTTGTTGATGCATATATCAGTGCTCTCATCAAGTACTATCGAAAAATAATTCATTTTACAAAAATCAGAAATATCAGTAATATTTTGTGGGCCCAAAATATTTGTTACAATTGCTTGTCCTTTTTTTCTGTTTATATTAAAAGTTTTAGCTATTTTGGAATCATTTATTCCTTCTTTTATTATGTAATTAAGATGATCTAACGCATTGAAGGGTATGTTGTGTTCCGCCACAAACGCACTCACCATAATTTCCAATTTTTTTGCGGACTCATTTGTGGGGCATTTAGTAGTAGATGACAAAAAATTCTGAATTGTTGGTGTACTTTGAGCTGCACTCATTTTTTTCTTGTGGTTTTCACTGGAATCATGGCGGCTTAAATGTGTCAGTCCACCGGAGACAGGAATATGGCAAGTGCTGCAAATTTTGGATTTTCCATCCTTTTTCAACCATGGAAATCGTTTCATCCATTCATCTCTGAAAGGCACTATGTATGGCTTATTCTGCTTCCTCGTCCTAAAAGTATTTTAAAGATGTATGTATTTGTTGTTAAATTATTAAATTGTATTAAAACAATAAATTTAAACTTACCCGGCTTCTTCTGATTCCATTATTTATTTAAAAATAAGTCTTCCTAAAGAAATACACAGATATGCATGTACATATATATGTACTTTTACATTTAAAGAAGAAACACCAGAAAAAAACTAACTGTTGAATGCGATGACAATGTGTTATGTATAAAACTAACAACATACATTGACAAAATAAAAAACGAAGCGCGATTAACTACCCGTCCACACGAGCAATAAGTTTGGCAATTATTGCCGTGGCAACCGTCAAATTTGATTGCCGACACTAGATATTAACGTGT
The DNA here is from genome assembly GCA_951800035.1 of Linnaemya tessellans. NCBI lineage: Eukaryota > Metazoa > Arthropoda > Insecta > Diptera > Tachinidae > Linnaemya > Linnaemya tessellans. The sequence continues at coordinate 36,965,823 of OX637534.1, read as the reverse complement.
GGACCACATGAATATATGTTAGAACACATATTCGGCAACAACTGTTATAATACATTGCCGAGCAATAATCTTTTAACACATGCTGTCAAATTGAATTGTTATTTGATTGAAATTTTTGTCTTATAAGAAAACAACACTGTTTATAATGTTTTAAGATTTGTACGTGTTCGCTACCAAGATATACAAGCAAGAACATTGGCAATTGACGACGCGTTTCTGCCGGCGTTATTGCTTGTATCAAGACACGAAATGTTGCTCGTGTGGTCGCAGTGTAAAGAAAGTGACCGATCAAACTCAAAAGCTCAAATTACTAGTTCTTTTTATACCCTCCAAAAAAGAATTTGGAGGGTATATTCACTTTGTCATTCCGTTTGTAACGCATCGAAATATCCATCTCAGACCCCATAAAGTATATATATTCTTGATCAGTGATGAAATCTAAGACGAACTGAGCATGTCCGTCCGTCCGTCCGTCCGTTCGAAGATGGGCTAAATCGGGCAAGAGGGAAAAAAGTTCCCCTAAGAACAACTAAACCAACCCAGAAAAAACAACATAATTTTTAAAGTTATTTGGTTATTTTGTTAAGCAAATGATATATTTTTATGTCAAATACGGTCCAACGCCTTAAACTTGGAGCCATTAAATAAAATAAAAATATTTTTGACCCCGCCCACTTCAGTGGGCGTTGTTATAGGCAAAAATAGCATAAAAATTTAACAAATTGTTTTACTTAAGCCTACATTCCTTAAAAATAACACTTTTAAGCTTTAATGACGAAGCTGAGACGAAACCTGGTACTACTCTGCCCTACCCCTTCCTTCCCCTTCGCCCCCTAAATGACCCTACCAAAAAAAATTTTTTTTTTAATTTTGTATATAATCATCCCAAGCATTTATCTCTAGAGTTTTATGACTGGCTGTTGCTGCCCTACCTTCTCCTCCCCCTTTGCCCGCTAAATGACCCTATTAAAAATAAATATACATATATTTTTATTTTGTGTATAATCATCCCAAGCATTTATTTTTACAGTTTTGTGTGTATCTGTTTCTGCCCTACCCCCTCTCCCCCTTTGCCCTTTAAATGACCCTATCAAAAAAAAGAAATTTTAATTTTGTATATAATTATCCCAAGCATTTATTTTTAGAGTTTTATGACAAAGTTGAAATGTTTCCCCCACAGCCCTTGCCAGAGCGACCCCACCAAAATACAGTTTTTATAGCCTCCAAAGAGAATTGTGATGACGTCTAAGACGGTCTAGTAATGCCCATACATTCGTCTGTGGAAAAAATGATATTGTATAATTTTGAACCCCGCCCTTTTTAGTGGGCGTTGACGTACGATATTATATAAAGGAACTCTGTCCCACCAAGTTAAACATATCAAATTCACTTACTAAATATTTGGAGGGTATTTAAGATTCGACCCGGTCGAATATAACGTTTTTACTTGTTTGTATTAAGATTGACAATTCTATCAAAAGAAACACCAAAAACGCAACAGCTGTTTTTTTGCAGCTACCCTACATTGCGAAAAAACAAAACGAATATGTAAAACAAAATAAGAAGACATAATAAGGACTAGAGTTGCCATTTCATAAACTATAAGTGATGAAGGGGAAATGGTAAAACAGATGAATTTAAGAAAATCAATGGTTTTAAATTGTAGACGTATCACTGAGAGTATCAAATGTAACAGAGGAGTAACACGGTATTTTTTCAAATCAAATAGTATCAAAAAAAGTACGATCGTAACAACTTTTCCATCACTGTTTGAACTTGTGAATAATTTTACGCAGGTAGATTTGTTGCGTTGTTAGTATATTATGGCTGATGAACTGGAATTTATTTATAATACACGCTTGCGTAGCGCGAATTTGCAACCCCAATTGTCAGAGGCATTAGTGCGTGATTTTCAAAGTCAGGTAGAAGCTGATGAAAATGATGATGTTTTTGAAAACGATGGTGACGACACTGCTGATTATGTGCCAGAAGATGATGCATCAGACATAGAAACTGATTTGGAAATTGAACCTAACGAACTTTATGATAGTGATGAAGACGTAGATGAAGAAGAAGAAAGTGGAAATGATGCTGAAGCAGCAAATGAAGTCGACTCAAGCTGTTTTTATGGTAAAGACGGTACTAAATGGAACGAAACTGAACCCCCTGCATCTCGTTTGCGCCAGCATAATATCATGCGTTTTCAATCTGGAACAAAAACAAGGCTCACCAATCCAGCTGAGGTATTCAAGCTATTTTTCTCAACCAATATTAGTTTCGTCATCATTAGTGAAACAAATCGGCATGGGCGAGAATCAATTAGAAAATGGAATGAAGAACATCCAGAGTCTACCCAAAGAAAATAAATTGATTTGACAAGCTCTGAGCTAGATGCATTCATTGGGATTTTGTTGGCTTCTGGTCTCAGCCATAATAATATGCAAGACTCCAGTATATTGTGGCGTTCTGATTCGCTGCCCATATTCCGTGCGGCTATGTCGCACAAACGATTCATTACTCTGTCCAGATATATTCGTTTCGATAATAGTTGTACGCGGGCATTCCGACAGCAAACAGATAAAGCAGCTCCTATCCGGGATCTTTGGAATTTTCTCAATGATAATCTGCAAAATTATTATGAACCTTATGAAAATATCACCATCGATGAGCAGTTGTTTCCGTATCGTGGGCGCACAAAGTTCACCCAATATATCCCATCAAAACCTGCAAGGTATGGGATCAAAGTTTGGTGGGCATGCGATGCTAAGACTGAATTTCCATTGAAAGGAAAACTATACACTGGAAAGGAAGGAGACAATCGGGAGATAAATCAAGGTGAAAACGTTCTAATGTATTTCGCTAATTGTTACGCAAACAGCGGCAGAACAATTATTTCTGATAATTTTTTCACCTCATTGAACGGCGCTAAACGACTTGCTGCTATGGGACTGGCATCTGTTGGCACCATTCGAGCAAACAAAAGATGTCTTCCTAAGGAAGTTATGAAGAGCACCAGAGGACCAATTCTTTCAAGTGTGTTTGGTTTTCATAAAAATCTTGTTGCACTTTGCAGCTACGTGCCCAAAAATAATAAGGCAGTCAATTTAATTTCAACCGTGCATTACACGAAACATGTTGAAGGCGTAGCCATGAAACCGGAGGCAATTTTATTTTATAATTCAACTAAAGCCGGAGTCGATACGATGGATCAAATGCTAACTCATTACACAACAAAACGGCCAACCAGACGCTGGACATACGCGTTTTTCTGCAATGTAAGCTAAATGATGAAAATACAAGAAAAGAAAGAAGACGCATATTTTTATATAAACTTGCAAAGCAATTGGTACTGGCCAACGTTGAAAATCGCATCAATAATCCGTACATTGTGGCTCAACCAACAACTCGTATAGCATTTGAAGCGTTCTTTGGGAGACCTCTCAATATAGCAAACCTTAATGTGGCTTCACGCAGTGGTCCAGACACATTAGCTGCCAAAAAAGTTTGCAGAATTTGCCTGCAGCAAGGTGACAAAATACGCCGTAAGACACGCTTTTTTTTCTGCAAATGCAACAATCCTGTTTGTCAGCAACATTCAAAAGTAGATTATTTATGTTTTTGTTGCCTTCCGCAAAATTCTGAATAAAAAAATCAATGTATTCTTCATAATAATTTTCTATTTTGTCATAAACATTTATTACTTTACCCATAATAAAGAGAAATATATATAGAACAAAAAAAGGATTGCCCTTTTCATTCCAAAGATTTTTTCAGGTCTATTTTTTCTTCCTCAGGTAGCTAATAACATAGTAAAAAGAAAGAGAAACACAAAATATAACAAATATTTTGCTATCTTAGTAAAAACTTTAACGGCAAACAGCCCTCATTTCCATACAAATGCATGTAAATGTATAGGGGTCTGGCCAGACACCATGTGCCAGAAAAAGGGTTCAAAATATGTGTCTGACGAAGGGTTAAGAAACAGAGCTCATGGATTGATGGTATGAAATTACTGCGTCGCATTTCAATCAAACATATGGTCAGTAAGTTACATTGTGTCCGAACATAGGAATTTTATAATAAACACTTGATCATGCAGCTCCTTAATAATAGTACTTCGCAATTTTATGTTCGAGTCATTCATCAAATATGTTGAGTAAAAATTGAAAATCGAACTTCATGTTGTACAATAAGTTCCACGTGAAGCTTTACAGGTAAAAGACATCTGTTAAGTTTTAGTCTGAATTTATGTGTCTGCATAGTTAAGGTGGTTAATTTAACATAAGTAATTTTAACAAAATAAAGATTAATCCATAGTCGTTTAACACAAAACTTAATAAAAAGCAGTCCGATCACATCAAAACTTGATAAATCCATTTTAAAATTTGTATTTATTCAAATAATATAATTTTTAAATCTTGTACAGATCAATGACTAATCTGGACGTCTATAAAATTGCAACAAAAATTCATATCAAATACAAGTGGAATTACCTAAAAAAAAATATTTTCTCAAATTGTGCGGAAACACAAAAAGTGGATTTACCAAGTTTTGAAAAAATCCTCGTAAATTTACCAAAAAAGAAATATATATTAATAGCGTAAGTATTGCAAAAGTATAAAATTATTGCGTCTCTTTTCTATTGTCTGGTAAAAGACTACCAAAATTAGCATTTCTAGAAAATATTAACACCATTATGAAACATAACACTGCTGTTAAAAGTATTTGAAGCACAACGAGTAGGAACATAAAATTTGAGGAACTTATTTTCCTTATGTCTCATTTGTGTATGTTCCGTACCATGGCATAATTAAACCAGGTGGCAGCAACTAAGGGCTACAACTACAACAATATAGGTGTTTTTGTTTGTGTAATAGAGTTTTGAATGTCAAAACATGAGTGAAACACAAATGGAAAACATGCTACAATTGTACTTTTTATGGTACATTTCCGACCTTGGTGGTACCGTGGAATTACTTGATACAATTTATATATCTCAATCAATCTATAATCGGACTAGTCCATAAAAATTATTTTACGTTTGTTATAAGCTTATTTGAAAAATGTATACAGACATTTTTTAAATAATCAGTTAATAGAATTAAAATATTTTTTATGATTTATAATAATTAATTTACTGTATGGCAATATTCGAGCCAGCATTATTGAAATTATGGAGTCTACTCGATCAAAGTAACTGATAAAGTATAATTACTTTTCGAGACAGTCTTGCTATTAGTATGATGCTTTTTCGCAATTAAAATGTTTTTCTTTTTCAATGTTATCTTACCTATGTAGATCCAAACAATTTGTAAAGTTTGTGTTTGTTTTTTAGTTACTTTCAAAGCATGGGTGCTAATTACTTTTGAGTTTTGTGTTAATCTCAGAACTGATCAAACACCATTTGATCATCTAGACTTGTCTTAGTATTCTTTACTTCTATGAGTGTGAATTTGTAATGTATATATGTTATTGTTTGTATAATAACAAACTTTATATACTAAAATATTTCTTTTAAACAAAACTTATGGATCTAAAATATTTTGTTATATACTTGTGAATTTGTAAAAATATTTTTTTTTGTCATATATAAAAAAATGGTACAGCCATGATGTGAAAAGTACACTTTGCTTATTTAGTTGGTACAAAATCAAACTAGTAATTTTCCATCCCTGTTGTGAAAAGCATGAAAAAAGAAAGCTCTGAACATAAATAGACATAACCCTTATGTCTGCGGCAAAAAAAATTATTATTAGTATTATTATAAAAATTTAAAAGTGAGTTGAATACAACATTTGATTGATTGATAAACTTAATCTAGTTATAAATTTTTTGTAATGGTTTGAAATATATTTGAGATCGTTATATACTACAAACTTTGCTTTTAGTAAAGAGAAAAAAGAAAAAGGCAGTTATTATGTTATCTACTATGCACGCAGAACCTAATGTTGAACCCATTGGCTGTTTCAAGCCAATGTGCAGTCAACACTCTATTAGTCGACCAATATGTTCAAACTGTTCAATAGATTTACACTAAAATGTTACATATCTTTTGGATTTTTTTATGTTTCTGTTTTCAAATTAGATCAAATAAATTGTTTTTGTTTTTAACTTATGCCGATTTTTATTTATTCATGCAAAGCTACTAACATTTTTAAATAATATACTTGCAATGGTCGCTTTCTCATATAAAACCCGTATAGGTACCTGGGCACGTTGGTGCGCAGTAAAGGCTGTTTAAAATAAAATGGTCTTCCAGGCAAATTACAACAACAAAAATTTTACTCGCGTCTGCACAATAACTCAATAGTTTGAAAGTTATTAGTTATCAAAAAGTTTCAAATACGCAAGTTATCAATTTAAATGACAAAACTTTGATTGAAGACGCCAAAGGCACCCGGGTACCTTGGTGCGCACATCAGGGTTAAGCAATCTTTGACAGTGCAAACTCGCAACAAACAAAAATCCAATAAGTCTGCTTTTACACACATCAGTTTTTCTTGAAGCAAGTCTGAGTTTATGGTAGAGAGAGGAAAGAAGCAAGAAGAGGGGTACATACTTGATTGTACCAGAAAGTTACTTCAATTCTCTTTTGTTATTTTATTCTCATTAATGGCGTCATATTAAGAAATTGAACACAGACTGTCTGTGTGTAAACAAACGGGCAGTTTTAAAAGAGAACTGTAGAGAACTGCTTCAAGAAAAACTGATGTGTGTAAAAGCAGACTAAGAGCAAAAAATTGTTTACATTCTTAACGCTGCCACCTGGTTAAGTACGCCCTGTTCCGTACTTACTGAACAAGTACGAAGTCGGCTACATACACGTTGGTATTCGTCCATCAAACCTTCTCTTCATTACTAGCTGTGCGTACATAAAATGAACGAGAAACAAAGAAAAAGTGAATTGTATTATTTTTTGCGAAAAAACAATAATTGATGTTTATTCAAAGACAGTAATTTCTATAATACTGTTACGTTTTTAGACCTTTTCGTAAGAACGCTTTTTACTTATCCTTCAAGGATTCGTTTAATTGCATCAAATTAAAAACACAGACAATTAACTTTAGAAATACAATGCGGCAACACTTTATTTACTACTTTATTAACACGAGTATTTGTACTACTAAACACTTAGCGATGTAAACACGTCTAGATTTAAAATCACACTCATCCCGCTGATTACTGGCAGCGACTTTATATAGCAAAATGACATCGTCTGGTAACTTCGCGAAGCATCTGGTCATGGTTGTTGTTGGTTGTGCTTTACTTAACATGTAGCTATATACGTGTGTTTGTTTATATGACAATGCTGTCTTGTGTGTTTTGTTTATTGTAACTATGTATGGTTGTATGTATGAGTGTTTTGTGTGTTGCGCAGTTTTGTTTCTTCTTGTACTATGTAGGTATGTTTATGTGCATATTTGTGTGTATGTTGCTGTATATATTGGTGTACATGTTTAGCTTTTGTTAGCAGCGAATACTTGCGTACAAGATCATTAAGAATAACATCATCATCTCTTAGCATTGAAGTTGCTAGGTTTTTCGTTGTTGTTATTTACACTTATTATTGCACAGCCTCGAATGATCTTGTATATTCTCGACGATGTATCCGGAATATTCCATTTCCGTTAATTCAAATATTATCTGCATTGTGTTGACCAGGGTTGTAACATTTTGACAACTAGAGATGAGTTGGCAGTGCTGCCAAGTACATATAGCCACATTGTCGTTATATTTAAATCTACTTTTGAACTTTGTAACACTGCCGCCCACTTAAGCCTGTTCGACCCGAATAGGCATACAATCACCTCTGCCATAGTGCGCCAATCGTTCGAGATGTACCATCTTCATTTTCGACCTTGGGTTATAGCATTTCTGTTTCCGGTACACGACGTCATTCCCTCTCTTAATCACTTTATACGGGCCATCCCAGTGAGTCTGTAATTTTGGGGACAATCCTTTCTTCCGTTGGGTTTTATAAAGTAGAACCAATTGTCTAGCCTTCATGTTGTCACTGACCATCTGGATTCTGTTATGCATCTTACTCCGATTGTTGCTGCGATTACGATAATTATTGCCATAATAACCACGATTGTTGTAACTGTCACCACTGTAATTGCTTATATTACGATTATTGTAGTTGCCGCGTCCTCTATAAACTCCGCGCCTTGTACATGACACACCAAATGTTTCACCATTCAATATCCGTTCCTGGCGCCAATCATAATTCTTATTCTTTGTACGAACTCGTGTAGTTCTACCGGATATATTATCAAAGAATGTTTTGGTCTTATCGTAGCCTACAGTAATTTCTTTTTCTCTTGGTTCATGTTCACCAGCTCCAGTTTCATTGCCGGACTCATCCTTTTTATCAGTTTCGCCACTCATCTGTTCTGATTTTGGTTCATCGCTCATCTTCTGTTTTGGTAGTCGTGACCGAAGTTCTTCGAACTTAGTATTTGCTTGTTCACAATCGAAATCTTGCTCAAACTTAATGGGATTGCCTAAAGGCTTCTGACTCACACTGGGACCATTAGCTGATCTATAGGCCATTATGTTACGCATATTAGAACGTGGTCTTATTCCATAATTGCTCATATTGTTGCCACGACTTGTATTCCAATTGCGCCGATTAGGGTTACCGCCCTGATAATTGCGTTGGTTGTAATGATTCATGCTATAATTTTCCATCATACTACTGGAACAATAATTACCGCTGTTGCGTTGCTGATTGTCTCCACGTTGATTTGGATGGTTCTGCCGCTTACGACCAGCATCGCACGATTGACCACCACCGCCATGTTTAGACTTATTTTGATGATTCTTATGATGTTGCTGCTGTGGTTCTAAGTTCACTCGTTTGCTGTTTCTTGGTGGCGAAACAGATCTACCTCTTTTTCTTCGTGCTTTGCAGCTGCGCTGAAAATGACCGATTTTTCCGCAGTTAAAGCACTTAGGCTTTTCTTTGGTAGTACTTTCCGCCAACAGTTGTCGCATTGCCTCCTTAACACTAGCGACTAGGTTGTTATCCTCCTCAGACAAAACCTCCATATTCTGCACCTTACATATCTGTGGATTGCAAACCATCCTTGCAGTCTCCTGAGCCAGAGCAAATGAAACTGTCTCAGCGAAAGTGGATTTCTGCGTTGCGAACACAGCCAGTTTAACATCAGAGTCGCGAATGCCGTTAACGAACGCCTCAGTTTTAAAGTGGTCCAGGAAACGGGTGACTCTCGCCTGGATATGTGAGCTGCACTAAACGCCCGATTTCCATTGCGAAATCTTGTGGAGACTCGTTAGGCTTTTGAACTCTACATCGCAATTCCATTCTGTATAAATCACGCTTGTGCTCACCACCATACTTGCGCTGCAATGCTGCCATTATTTCATTATAGTTGTTTCTGCTGCTTACTGGCACGGTCTCAAGTACCTCTGCGGCTGTACCCTTTAAGGACAAAATCAACTCTATAGCCTTTTCTTCAGCATCCCATCCATTTCTACTAGCAACCGTCTCGAACTGGAATTTAAAGATGCTCAATGGTACGCTGCCGTCAAAGCATGGCGCTTTTATTCGCGCAGAAACCTCCGCAACTGCTCGTACTGGCCCGCCACTACACTCAAGGTTATGCACTTTGTCCTCTAGAGCATGCAATTTTTCTTCGACCTCTTTTGCATGCTGTTCCAGACCACCGCTTTCTAGATGCTGGACTCTATCTGCCAGCTCTGAGAATTTATTCTCAATAGAATCCACCCTCCTATTAATGGCCTCAGAAACCTCTACCAGAGTCTCGTTCGTCAAACAAATTTCAAATTTCATAATTATTTTTTTAATGTCCTTTTTTTTTCTTAAATTGCAATGTCCTTTTTAATTATTTTTGCAATTCCACTTCTGACACCAATTGTTACGTTTTTAGAGCTTTTCGTAAAAACGCTTTTTACTTATCCTTCAAGGATAAACGAATCCTTGCATCAAATTAAAAACACAGACAATTAACTTTAGAAATACAATGCGGCAACACTTTATTTACTACTTTATTAACACGAGTATTTGTACTACTAAACACTTAGCGATGTAAACACGTCTAGATTTAAAATCACACTCATCCCGCTGATTACTGGCAGCGACTTTATATAGCAAAATGACATCGTCTGGTAACTTCGCGAAGCATCTGGTCATGGTTGTTGTTGGTTGTGCTTTACTTGGTTGTGCTTTACTTAACGTGTGTTTGTTTATATGACAATGCTGTCTTGTGTGTTTTGTTTATTGTAACTATGTATGAGTGTTCTGTGTGTTGCGCAGTTTTGTTTCTTCTTGTACTATGTGGGTATGTTTATGTGCATATTTGTGTGTATGTTGCTGTATATATTGGTGTACATGTTTAGCTTTTGTTAGCAGTGAATACTTGCGTACAAGATCATTAAGAATAACATCATCATCTCTTAGCATTGAAGTTGCTAGGTTTTTCGTTGTTGTTATTTACACTTATTATTGCACAGCCTCGAATGATCTTGTATATTCTCGACGATGTATCCGGAATATTCCATTTCCGTTAATTCAAATATTATCTGCATTGTGTTGACCAGGGTTGTAACATTTTGACAACTAGGGATGAGTTGGCAGTGCTGCCAAGTACATATAGCCACATTGTCGTTATATTTAAATCTACTTTTGAACTTTGTAAGAATACTTTTAATGTTAAAAATTCAAGTTAAACTGTATAGTGTAAGTTAATATTGCAAAAGCTAATGAAATGCTACAAACAAACATAAATACTTTGTAACAAAGAAAACTGCAACTGCAGGCATTCTTCACCTTTGTGTCAACAAAAACAACACTCGAAACAATATCCGGCCCACTTACAAATTGAAGCAATAACCCAGCAGACTTTGATTGTGCAATTTTCGTGGAATTACATCCGGCACATGCCACCAAACTTTTGCCAAATTTACTTTGCCAATTCTGACTAATTAGACCACAAGACAGAAAGTAGTAATGAAGACAATAATTGTAATTACTAAAAACTCAGTTTTTTAATAATAAATAAAGAAGTCGGTTCGTTCGCAAAAATTATAAGAAAATAAAATATATATTTTTAATGTTAAAGTAAAGATAAGTTTAACTGGCGCCCAACTGCCAGTCACGTTCGCGTATCCTTTATCAGTGAAAAAGTGACAATAATGCTTTATAAAGGAAAAAGTGTTCAAACAAATTGCAAGTTCTAAGGCCCTTAAGAAGTGCCAGTGTATCTACAATCATCACACATCTGCAGTAAACTCTAATGCCCTCAAGAAGTGCCAGAGAGTAAGGATATACGAAGCGACAAAGGACTCACATATTAGCGTTACAGCCTCAAGAAGCCAAAACGCACACCCACGAAGAGTGCGCATCGAGGGACCCTCAGTAACAACCTCACGTAAACAGGATAACTCCCCAGCGCCGTGGGATGATTGCAGCAGCAATATTATTGTAAGCAAAAGTAATTTTTTTAAATTAGAACCACTACTGCGATTCTTACTCCAGTAGAAATAAGTAGATAGAGCTTAAATTTTTTTATTTTTGGAAAACAAAGTTAAGGGAAATTTAAAAAAGAAAAATTATACAAATTCAAAAAATAATAATAATTTAGTGAAAAACCAATAATTTTTTAAACAAAAAAAAAAATATAAAAGTAGTTCTTCGAATAAAACAAATTTTAAGAAGATAATAATTTAGGTTAGGTTAGGCTGAAGAAGAGGGGCATAAGCATCCCAATCCGTCATGGATTACACTTAGCCTCATAGGCCTGTTGTGCGCTCTATAATAAGGAGTTCCCATTCCACTGTAGGGAGCCTCCACCGATACCAAGGAAACCTCTGAGTTTGATAACGTCAAGAACCTAGTTCCTTCAATGTACCTCCTTAAGTCTTTCCAATTAGAGCCCCTAAGGAACTCCATCTCCTGATTAAATGTTTGTCTTCTAATTTGACTAAAAGCTGGACAGTTGCACAAGTAGTGCTCCAGTGTCTCGTCCTCTTCCTGGCAGGTCCTGCATGTTATATGGCCAACGATTCCCATTCGTACCAGGTGACTCTGTATGTCCTGTTATTAAATAAACCAACCTCCGTAGTGTTGGCCTACTCAATGTTAGGACCTCCTTTGTCCTACTACCATCTGGGTCCCCCCATAGAATTCTAGTCACCCTACCTACGGTAGAGTGCTGCCAATCTCTTGTATGCAATTCTATAGCCCATCGCTTTAGTTCGTTCTTAAAAACCTGAAATGGCCTCGGACTATCTAGTGTGATGTTCGCCATTAATGCTCCCATCTTTGCTAGCCTATCTGCCTCAACATTTCCAGGTATCCCCTGATGTCCTGCAATCCATTTTATCTCTATGCCACCACATTGCGTGTATGAGTTAATCTCATCCTTGCACTGTAGTACACACCGAGATTGAACCACATGATTCCTTAGGGCCTCGATGGCCTTCCTACTATCCGTGAATATACGAATCGGTAGTCTGTTATCGATTTCCTTCAACCATTTTATCCCTTCCGTAATAGCCACGATCTCACTCTGAAATACCGTGCTATGATCCGGCAGGCGGAAGTATTTGCTAAAGTTACGACCCATGTCACAGAAACCTCCACCCGATCGGTCACCAATCCTCGACCCGTCCGTGTATAGGCTAGTTATGGGGTTCATTGTATCTGCATCCTCCCACTCCATACCTTCCGATATTATGGTGGTGCAGTGTGATTGTAGGTATCTAATAGGGATTCTATCGCACGTGACCGTGCGAGCGTTGTTCCCGGGTAAGACATGTACTATACTCTGGTGTTTGGTTGTGTATTCCCTTGTCAGCCACTCACCCATTACCATCAATCTCGTAGCAGCCAGAGCTGCTTCATATTTAACCTGTATATCAATAGGCAGTATTGATAGAATATTTTCCATCGCCTTAGTTGATGTGGTTCTCATCGCGCCACAGATGCCGATACAGCACTGTCTTTGTATCCTTTGAAGATGTTTGATATTCACCTTCCTCTCCAAGGACGTCCACCATACTAACGAGGCGTACGTCACAATTGGTCTTACCACACTCGTATAGAGCCAGTGTGCCATCTTTGGGCTCATTCCCCATTTGCCCCCAATTGCCCTTCTGCAATAGGTCCAGACTCTTTGGGTCTTGATCACCCTACTTTCTATATGGTCTTTCCGGGATAACCTCCAGTCGAGTATCACTCCTAGATATTTGACCTTTTTATTAATCTGTATCGTCCTATCTCGAAAAACCGGTGACTCCACATGTGCAATCTTCCGTTTCCTTGTAAACATACAAATTTAGATAATAATTTAGTTAAAAATCAAAAATATAAAAGAAAATTTTCTTAGTTAACTTTGGAAAAAACAGAAATTTTTTTTGAAGAAGAACAAACTCTAAGAAAGCGATAATCTAGTAAAAAACAAAAAGAAATTTTTTTAGAGCAACCTAGTGTACGGGCCCCATCCACTCCACCATCACAACCCGCAGCAGCACCATACTTAGAGAGACTAACTAATAATATTGTTAGAAGTGTAATACGGGAAAATCTTATTAGTAGTAACCCAGATAGTATATTAGTTAATGCCACCGACGAGACAATTAGACCAGAACACCGAAATCAGATTAGTGACTTGGACAAAATACCAGACATTGTACGAAGCCTTAGGGATTTTTCAGGAAACCCCTCAGAATTCAGTTCATGGCGGAAAAGCGTCGACCGAGTTCTTAAAATTTATGAGAACACCAGAGGCACACCAAAATACTATGGTATTCTTAGCACCATCAGGAATAAAATAACAGGAAATGCTGATATGGTTCTTGAATCATATAACGTTCCTTTAGACTGGCAAGCGATTTCTCACTGCCTAAACCTCCATTATGTCGATAGACGCAATATAACAACCCTTGAATGCCAACTCACATCACTAGTGCAAGGAAGAAGTTCCATTCCTCAATTTTATCAAGAAGTCTACAATCACCTTTCACTAATACTAAACAAAGTGTCAAGTTTGCAAATTGGACAGGAAGCTTTATAGCTTCTTACACAAACCTACAGAAACAAAGCCTTAGACACATTCATCAGAGGACTTAACGGGGACCTTCCGAAACTCCTAGGTATGAAGGAACCTTCGGATCTACCACAAGCTCTGCACATATGCATGAAATTGGAAAATCAAGGATATAGGTCACAGTACACCTATAACTAAAACAAAGGCCGAAAAATGCAAACATCGCCAGCCATGTATCACTGCAAACACACGCGAAACCACCATTTTACACACAAAAAACATATAACCCACTAGGAATGCACTATCACCCAGCTAGGCAATACACATTCAATAGACCCACAACGGACCAACAGAATTTCAATACACATAATTCTATATTCCCACGAAACTTTCCGCAATATCAAAATTTGCAACCTCCAAGACCACTCGGCCCGAAACCTCTACCAAAACCAACACCTATGGATGTTGACAACTCGCAACAAACAAGACGTATCGATTATATGAATAGACCAAATTTCAACGCTTTCTCAGGGAAGTGACCACCGGCACCATCTTATCAACTCAACCATAAATTCCCAAATAAAGTCCAGAGAATTAATCACATCTCCCAGGAAGCAACCAACGGAAACAATAGGGAAAACTATAATACAAACCAAGACGACAATGAACAACCCTGGCAGGAGTATTATCAAGAGTACGAAACTCAAGAACAAAACTATTCTGATAACGATCCTGATCAATTTGTGGACGTAAATTTTTTAGACTAACCGCTTCCTCACTCCCCTACTTCAAATGTAGAGCAAGTGACGGAAGAACATTAAAATTTCTTATAGACACAGGCTCAAACAAAAATTTTATTCAACCCTCACTGGCAAAAAACCCGAAACCTAACGAAAGTATATTGTTTGCAAATTCAATTGGAGGAAAAATTAAGATTACACACTACGTCGAACTTAATCTCTTCGGACTCAACGATAAGAAGCATTAAAATCCTTTCACGCTATTGTTGGTAATGATAGTTTGAAACAACTTAAAGCAGTCATATATACCGCAGATGATTACATGCTCATAGAAAATAAATTTAGGGTACCCATCAAGCAGGAACTAGCCAAAGACGTAAATAATATAGAAACAAAAATCGAACACCTAACAGCGGAACAAAAACAATTAGTAAAGTCATTAGTAAAAAAATTCCCAACGTTATTCTCAGCAGTCATATATACCGCAGATGATTACATGCTCATAGAAAATAAATTTAGGGTACCCATCAAGCAGGAACTAGCAAAAGACGTAAATAATATAGAAACAAAAATCGAACACCTAACATCGGAACAAAAACAATTAGTAAAGTCATTAGTAAAAAAATTCCCAACGTTATTCTCTGAACCAAACAAAAAATTAACATACACAACTAGGGTTTTAGGAGAAATCCGTACGAATACAGACTCTCCAATTTACACAAGATATTACCCCTATCCTATGTCTTTAAAATCTGAAGTCGAAGTACAAATTAGTAAGCTCCTCGAAGACGGAATAATCCGACCGTCCCGTTCTCCATATAACTCACCGGTATGTATCGTGAACAAGAAGCCAAACTCAGAAGGAAACAGGCAGTACAGACTACAGAAAACTCAACTCTGTCACTATCGCCGATCGTTACCCAATCCCGGAAATAAATGAAGTTCTCTCCCAGCTAGGACAAAACAGGGTTTTTTCTGTTGTCGACCTTAAGAGCGGATTTCATCAGATCCTTCTGAAGGAATCTGATACCGAAAAAACAGCCTTCTCGATCAACAACGGGAAGTATGAATTCACTCGTCTCCCTTTCGGATTGAAGAATGCCCCTTCCATATTCCAAAGGGCTCTGGATGATATTCTAAGAATGCATATAGGAAGGACTTGTTTTGTGTATATTGATGATATCATAATTTTTAGCAAAACTGAGGAGGATCATGCAAGGGATTTAGAAGCAATTTTTAATACATTAGAACAAGCTAACATGAAAATTCATTTAGATAAATGCAAATTTTTTTCAAACGAAGTTGAGTTTTTGGGTTTCATTATAACATCGGATGGGATAAAGGCGAACCCAGAAAAAGTCAAAGCCATTGAAAAGATCCCCATACCAAGGAACTTAGATCGTTCTTAGGCATGTCTGGATTTTACAGACGATTTATCAAGGACTACGCTGGACTAGCAAAGCCCATTACCCTGCTTTTGAGAGGCGAGGAAGGACGAATGTCCAAACATATGTCAGCAAAGAAAGAGATAACTTTAAACAGAGAGGCAATTGACGCCTTCAAGAAAATAAAAAACACTCTCGCATCGGATGAAGTAATGCTACAATACCCTGACTTTAAAAGGAATTTATCCTAACAACTGACGCATCCAACTACGCAATAGGAGCAGTGCAAGAACAGGAGGGAAAACCCATCATATTCATATCGCGAACTCTCTCGAAGACCGAAGAAAACTATGCCACAAACGAAAAACAAATGTTGGCTATAGTCTGGGCCCCAAAAACATTGCGAAGCTACCTATACGGATCCGTCGCAGTAAAGATATTCACTGACCATCAGCCACTAACTTATGCGTTAAGCAACAAGAACAGCAACAGCAAGCTAAAGCGATGGAAAGCAGTTCTAGAAGAGCACAACTATGAGCTCAAATATAAACCAGACAAATCCAACCTAGTGGCAGACACATTATCTCGAATTCCAAACAACTCTCAAGTAAATTCACTGACACCAACACAACATAGCGACGACAGCTCTTCTCAGAATATTATACCCTACACGGACGCCCCAATTAACGTTTTCAAGAATTAGCTATTCCTCTCCACAGGAGAATTCGCTTCTTACCAGTTTAAAATAGTTTTTCCGACCAATCACAGGCATATTATAATCGAGCAAGATTTTTCCGAGAACACTCTCGTTAATATTTTAAAACTCTACTTAAACCCTTCAGTAACGAATGGCATTATTACCAACGACTATGTTTTAGGTATAATACAGGCAATCTACCCACAACATTTCAGCCGATACAAGGTGAGATATACTCGAAATCAAGTGGAAGATCTAACCAGAGATATAGACCAAGAAGCCGAAATATTCAAACAGCCTAATAGAGCACATAGGAACGCAACCGAAAATAAAGCTCAACTATTGGAAAAGTTTTATTTCCCGCATATGAATGCAAAGATTACAAGGATTGTGAAGCAGTGCAAAGTGGGTAAAGAAAATAAATACGATCGACACCCCTTCTTCAAGCCACGCCAATACCCACTCATCCTGGACATATCCTGCATATCGATATTTACTACACCAATAATAAAAGCGTTCTAACGGTCGTAGACAAATTCTCCAAATACGCACAGGCCAAAGTTATAAAATCAAGAGCAACAGAGGATATCAAGTTACCCGTTCAAGAACTATTAGCATCGTTCGGCATTCCTGATCAAATTGTAATAGATAATGAGAAATCTTTAAGCTCAGCGCCAATTGCTTTTATGCTCCGCAACCAATACGGAATAGAGGTATACAAAACACCAGGGCTGTGGAGTCGGAGTCGAAGAGTCGGAGTTGCACTGTTTTTGCCGGAGTCGGAGTCGCTAAAAAAAGTCGCGACTCCGACTCCGACAAAGAACTTTTTAAATATTTTTCATAATAAAAATTCTGCGAATTTTTTTTTTTAAATATTTTCTATTTTTTATTTGCGTTTAGAGGTCCATAAGTACCCTCAAAAAAAGTTGTTAAACATTTCTTGATTGAATTACCGGGATACCCTAAGGTCCATATACATTTGGCATTGGAGTTGAAGTCGGAGTCGGAGCCGGAGTCGGAGTCGTACTTTAAAAATTTCGGCGGCTGGAGTCGGAGTCGGAGTCGCAACTATTTTTTCACGACTCCACAGCCCTGCAAAACACCCCCATATACCAGCAGTGTAAACAGACAAGTCGAAAGGTTCCATTCTACACTCAGCGAGATAATGCGCTGTGTGAAAACGGAGAATACCCATAGTAATTTTGAAGATTTGCTTTTCAGATCACTATATAGGTATAATTACACAATTCATTCAACAACCAAGAGGAAACCGGTCGAAGCATTTTGCGGACGAACTGTAAGCTCTGACCCCAAACAAATAGAGAAGAAACGACAAGATAACGTTAACAGACTAATAGAAAAACAACGTAAAGACCTAGAATTCCATAATAGGAAGAGGACACCATTCCGGTCATATAATCCAAAGGATATAATATTTGTAAAAATTAACAAAAGGCTAGGGAATAAATTTTCGCCCAAATATAGGAAAGAAGAAGTCAAAGAAGACAGAGGAACTACAGTACTGACAGAATCCGGACGTATAGTTCATAAGACTCACATTAGAAATTAAGCAAAACATTGAGAAAACAAATCTAAGGAATAGAAATACAATTAAAATGAACGTAACCGAGAAAATTAGCATAGAAGATCACCTAGACACTTTAATCCAATTATACATTATAAAGGAAGAAAATAGAGAAAATTTGAGGAAATTATTAAAAAAAATATCTAGAATTAAGAAGTTTGGAAAAAAGAAATATAGGAAACTCAAAAAGAAAATTAAACACATTAGAATCTAAGAAGACAAAGAATGGAAAAAAAATTACACAAAGCACATACCGAACAATATGCCATAGGCGTTCGATATAATATTGAAACTCAAAAAGAAACTTAAATGCATAAGAATCTAAGAAAACAAAGAATGAAAAAAAGTACACATACCGAACAATATGCCATAGGCGTTCGATGCAACATATTAAAAAACTAAGTACAGATTATTATATTGATTTTACAGAACACTCGTGCAACTAGCGAGCACTGAATTTCAAATATTTGATTACTCGAACTCGCAACTTATTACACTAAGAGATGACACAGCAAGAGTACAAGAAGGAACTTTCAAAATTATCCATCTCATTGACTTAACAGAGTACGCGAAGCTAACTTCAAAAATAGAGACTACTATTAAAAATGATATAACTTCAACCCAACAGTTGTACCCATTTTTATTGCACGAAACATCTCAAATTCAGACACTTATTGAAAGGATTTCCCCCACAACAAAGAAAAAACGTTCATTGGATTTTATCGGGTCCGCATGGAAATGGATCGCAGGAAATCCCGACCATCGTGACTTAGAACTAATAACTGGAAACTTAAAAACACTAAACGAAAACAATGACAACCAAATAATTATTAACAGACAATTAATAGAAAAAATTAATGAACAGACCGAGAGAAATAATCAAATAATGAAAATTGTAAAAGCCAACATAGACGATAAGCTAGAAATAAATCTTAAAACTAAATATCAGATTCAATTGATAAAGGAAGAATTGATAAATATCTAATATGCTCTACATTGGGCAAAACCCAACATTGTAAATTCATTCATTCTATCTAATATTGAAATAGAAACGATAAGAAAAATTGTAAAACATGAAAAAATACCTTATATAAATGTTGAGGAAGAACTGGAATTTACAGATATAAGCATACCTACAAATAGCTCAATGATAATCTACATTCTAACTTTACCTACAACTCAAAACGAAGAATGTGAAAACAGAGGGTGCCTCTGTGGCTGATGGATAGCAATGCTACCTGTCAGTCCAATGGTCGTGGGTTCGATTCCCGCCGGAGACTCTGGGTGTTTTCCGCAGACAAGCAAATAGCTTTGCGGGCTGTGTTTGTTTTAAAAAAAAAAAAAAAAAAAAAAAAAAAAAAAAATACTAACACTAAAATCTGTTAAAATAGGCAATAGAATAAATAAAATTGAATACGAAAGAATCTTGAAATGTAATAAAAAAATCTATGGAATTAAATCCGAATGCAAAGAATATAATAAGAAAGCTATTTGTAATAAGAATAATTTAATAGAATTAAGTGAAAACAATTGTATAAAACAACTCTTAAAAAGCCAACTAACAGACTGTATACGTACTAACGCTTACCATATATCGGACACAGAAGAAATTCGTCCCGGCATACTTTTTCTCAACAATTACAATGGCACAATAGATATAGATGGGCAACCACTCCCGCTGATTGGTACTTTCATCATAAAACACCACAACTCAACAATCAATGTCCAAGGCAAAATTTTCAACGTATCCGGAATATTCCATTTCCGTTAATTCAAATATTATCTGCATTGTGTTGACCAGGGTTGTAACATTTTGACAACTAGGGATGAGTTGGCAGTGCTGCCAAGTACATATAGCCACATTGTCGTTATATTTAAATCTACTTTTGAACTTTGTAAGAATACTTTTAATGTTAAAAATTCAAGTTAAACTGTATAGTGTAAGTTAATATTGCAAAAGCTAATGAAATGCTACAAACAAACATAAATACTTTGTAACAAAGAAAACTGCAACTGCAGGCATTCTTCACCTTTGTGTCAACAAAAACAACACTCGAAACAATATCCGGCCCACTTACAAATTGAAGCAATAACCCAGCAGACTTTGATTGTGCAATTTTCATGGAATTACATCCGGCACATGCCACCAAACTTTTGCCAAATTTACTTTGCCAATTCTGACTAATTAGACCACAAGACAGAAAGTAGTATTTAAGACAATAATTGTAATTACTAAAAGCTCAGTTTTTTAATAATAAATAAAGAAGTCGGGTCGTCCGCAAAAATAATAAGAAAATAAAATATATTTTTTTTAATGTTAAAGTAAAAATAAGTTTAACTTGTATATGTTCAAAAGATGAGAGCAAAAAAAAAACATACCGTTCAGAATTTAATTGCATATAATAAGTATATAAGATTTGTACAGGGGAATTGGTACTAATAAAGCAAACTACGCAGAAATGCATTATATATCAACAAGGACTTTAAATGAATTCATTAACAAATTGTAAAGTAAAATATATATATAAGAATTAGGAATTGCATATGTGTATTTATTTTGACGGAACATACTGCCCCCTTGAAAGGCACTTTCAATTAGCTTCGATGGGTTATGGTGCTATCTTGTGGATGGATCGTCGAAACGCCCCTTTTGTTGTTTGGAGATCAATCACTCTTACTTTTCCGTCTCTACCTGGAATAGCCTTGATGACACGTGCAAGCAGCCAATGTTGAGGAGGAATATTATCTTCGTGGACAATTACTAGGGTGCCTTTTCTTATATTTCCACAAGTCTGAAACCATTTGCACCTATGTTGTAATGTTAATATATAGTCACGTACCCATTGTATCCAAAAGTGTTGTTGCAGCCGCGTCCCCATTTGCCATCGTTTGAGATAGGTGAAATTTGTGTGGTTGTTTAAATTTTCATCGGGCAATGACATCAGGGATGATCCAACTAACATATGTGCAGGAGTTAGAGATTCGCCATCATTTGGATCATCTGATCTTGGTGCTAATGGCCGGGAGTTAAATATAGCTTCAACTTCGATGAGAAGTGTTTGAAACTCTTCATAGGTTAAGTTAGCTCGGGACATGTTTTTTACGAGAAGCGTTTTTGTAGATTTAACAGCAGATTCCCACAGACCACCGAAGTGGGGGAACGAGGAGGGATGAACAAGAATGTGAAACCTGTGATTGTGCTGTAGTTGATTAAGCCCTTGATTGGCTTCATCGAGAAAACGTTGTTTGAATTCTTGTAGCCTATTTTTGGCACCAACAAAGTTTGTTGCCTTATAGCAGTATAGCTTTTGAGGGATACCACGACGGCCTATAAATATTTTGAGACATAGAAGAAATGTATTAGTAGAAAGATCTGATGCTAATTCAATATGAATGGCTTTAGATGTAAAACAAATGAAGATTGCCACGTAAGTTTTATATGGCTGTTTTCCTCTAATACGATAAGAGGTGTAGAAAGGTCCACAGAAATCAATCCCTGAGACGAGGAAAGGACGTTGAGCTTTCAAACGATCCGCCGGAAGATTGCCCATGAGTTGTTGTAGTAGACGAGGATTGTACTTGATGCAATGAACGCAATTTCTGACAACTTTTCTAGCAAGCTCTCTGGCATTGATTACCCACACTTGCTGCCGAAGAATTCCAAGAAGTGCTTTTGGACCAGCATGTAGGTGTTTCCGATGAAGATACTCTATAAACATTTGAGTGAAACGGTGCTCCTTTGGTAGAAGAGTAGGAATAAAGGTGTATTCGAGCACAGAATTTTGTCTAAAAATGGTGCAAGCTTTTGAAAACTGGGCTTTAGAATACTGTATTCGATTCGTAAAACTGCTGATTGTAGCTCATCAGATGTGATGAAAACATTTCGTTTTTGTTTGTCAATAACACGATGAATATAGGCAATTCTTCGAAGATACGAAGAATGTCGAGAGATTAAAGATTCGACTATTGATTCAACTATGATTGACATTATAAATGAAAATTTTCTCATTTCTGTTAAGGGAAGTTGTAAATTTGCATTAGTAGCCCTTGGCCAATTGATTTCTGGTTCTAACAGAAATGTAGGACCCGAAAACCAAATTGTCTTACTTAGGTCACTAGCGACATAGCCTCTTGACACCACATCTGCCGGGTTTTGTTTTGAAGGCACTTACATCCACAGGATGTGGTGAGTTATATTTTGTATTGCTGATACTCGATTCGCAACGAAGCAAACATAAGACGATGAATGATTGGTAAGCCAGTTTATGACTTTTTGAGTCTGACTAGAAGAAAATCCGGTATGTAAATCGATCGAATTTATGTTTTATTTTATCCCATGTACGACTGAGTAATAAAGCTGCGCAGAGTTCTAAGCGCGGCAAGGATTGCTGAACAACTGGAGCTACTTTCGATTTTGCTATAAGCAATGTTGATGTGAATTCCTCATTATTTTCTACACGTATATAGATGCAGCATCCATAAGCCAATTGAGATGCATCTGCAAATCCGTGGATCTCAAAGTTGGTTTTTGAGGAGGTACCTGTAAATCTTGGGATTTCAATTGTATTTATCTATGGAAAATTTTGTTCAATTGTTTTCCAGCGGGTTAGCATACATGCAGTCAACTTCTTCTTCTACATTTCCAATCCAACTTCTTCTTCCACATTTCTTGAATTAAAATCTTACAAGATATTACAATTGGACTTAGTAAGCCAAGAACGTCGAATATTTTTGCCACCGTGGACAAAACCGATCTTTTTGTTGGAACCTCAATAGGTGGTAAATCAAAATGAAAACAAAAAACATCCTCTTTGGGTTTCCAAGATATCCCAAGGGCTTTGGTCATCAATTGGTTTTACATTTATTTCGCCATTACAGGGTGCAATATCTGAACAATTAGAGTTCCACTTTGATAGTTGAGGACCAGCCTTCTGTAGAATTTTTATAATTTCGCACTTTTTTGCTAAGAGGTCGACAATTTCATCTGCCCCCGTGAGTAAATCATCAACGTATAGATCTTGCTTAAGGGTTTCCGAGCCAATGGGGAATTCTGATTTATATTCATCTGCGATAAACGAAAGGTTCCGAATTGCGAGAAAAGGTGCTGCTGATGTACCGTAAGTTATTGTATTTAGCTGGTATAGATTTGTTGTCTCTCCAAAGGACGAGTTGAAAATTTCTGTCTTCTTCATGAACGATAAATTGTCTGTACATTTTGCAGATGTCTGCTGACAGCGCAAACTTATTAAGGCGGAAACAAAGAATTGTTATAATTAGATCTTGTTGAATAGAGGGAACCAACCATTAAGATGTCGTTTAACGAAATATTTGTTGACGTACGAGCCGAGGCGTCAAAAACTGCCCTCAATTTGGTTGATGGGGTTTGAAAACGTAAAACTGAATGATGTGGTATGACATAATGGGGTTTATTTAATTTTTCATAGCTTACTAAAGATATATGTCCAAGGGAGATATACTCATTCATGAAATCTGTGTACATCCGTCGTAAATCGTCGTCCTTTAAAAACCGTTTCTCTAAATATAAAAATCTCCGACGAGCCATGTCGATTGAGCTGCCGAGTTGGGTCGGTGAATATTTAAATGTTGTTCTTCTTTGGTGAAAGTAGAACCATGCTGATTGAACTCTTCAATTTCCCAAAAAGCTTTGAGGAGCGAGTCAAGATTTTCAGTTTTAGTTACAATATCGCACGAGAGTTCTCGACATGACAGTTGGCAGTTTACACTGCCACCGAGGACCCAACCCAACGATGTTTTTATGAGATAGGGTTGTCCATTTCCGACTGATAATTTGCCGTCAAGCAGCAAATCAAAGAAAATTTCGGAGCTTATGAGCAGGTCGATACGCTGGAGTAAATAGAACTGTGGATCTGCTAATTCAATGCCCGGAGGTATATTCCAATTCGCAGAGAAATATTTGTATCATTTTTTGATTGACTGTTGCATATGTAACGATGTGTGGTGAGATATACGACAAGTGCGACAGCGAGATTTCGATGGGCATTGTGACACAACGTGGCCTTTTCTGAGGCAATTTAGACATAGCTTTGAACTTTTAACAAAGTCGAAACGACGGGATATGGGTAGCGACAAATAACTGGAACAGCTTCCTGTTAGATGCTCTTTACTTTTGCAATATTCACAAACT
This sequence comes from Linnaemya tessellans, assembly GCA_951800035.1. Lineage (NCBI taxonomy): Eukaryota > Metazoa > Arthropoda > Insecta > Diptera > Tachinidae > Linnaemya > Linnaemya tessellans. The sequence goes on along the minus strand of OX637534.1, from coordinate 36,941,217 downwards.
GTTTTTGAAGTGACAAATGATAACCCTGGACGCTTGGAGTGTTGTCTAACTATTTCACTAGATTGATTCTGCCTCTGTAGTACGACTTTTCAGAAATTGACAGCGAAGACTTAGGATTGAGTAAAAATTATCCCATGACGGGAGACTCTTGAAATCTTGCTTTTCATCGTACACTTTTTTAGATTCGCCATCAATTTTTGACAAAACAATATGAATAATTATTGCATTCATGACCTCGAGTTCAGATCCTAACGAAAGTAATGCACTACATATAGCCGAAACATTGTCAAGAATTGAACGCAACGTTGTCGCGTTTGGCTTAGTGATGCCTTCTATCGCAAACAATGAATTTATATTGCCAATGAACATTAAGGACTTGTTGTCGTAGCGCTCAATTAGGCGACCAAAGGCCATTTGATAGTTTGATTCAATCACTTGAAAAGGTTGTATCACCGCCAATGCTTGGCCAGATAAACAGTTAAGTAAGTAATTGAATTTATCAATGGCGCTAATATTGGGTTCATTATGGACTAAAGTTTTGAATGTACTTACGAAACGCGCGAACTCTGCGTACTTCCCATCAAATTTTGGTAATTTGATCTGAGGTAAACGGGTTTGATGGGACACGTATGAATAAGATGACTTTAGAAAGCTTTGGTCGATATCAGTCGAAGTACGTTTTTTATTCATCAGACTTAGCTTTTTCCGAAATGAACAGTTCTTCTATATCCGATCGATTCCCGTCGGTTTCATCCAACTTCTCTATTTGAGTTTCAATGTGGGAAAGTTGTTTAAAATAAGACTCAAGAATTTGTAATCGACATTCCAAAATTGTAAAATCGGAGGCTGCACCATCCTTGTCGATTTTCCCTTTCATAGTGTTTATGTTGCGTTTCATTGTTGAACGTTGTGCTTTTAAAGAAACAAGTGTGTTTACTCCAGTGTCGATTTTCTCCGCTTTCTCGGTATTCATTTCTTCTTATTTTTTTAATTTTTTTTTAATTTGGTTACAGTCGATCACAAGATGAAACAAATTGTTTGAAAGACAAATTTATTGCAAATTGGTTCAATGATAAATGAACAGAGTACTACTATATGTATGTTGACTGAGTACCTTTGAGTGCCTTACACTAAGTGCTGTTTTTATTGCAGACCAACACTAGTTGTTACTTATAATTGTAGATACAAATGTATACGAGGGTGTTTAAACTTATTGTTGATGCGTATGTATGCACGTGCTAGAATTGTGTTGCTATGCTTGTCGATGTTGCTGATTAACGAAGAGTGACATACATATGTGTGTATGAAGTATGTATGTATGTCGGTTGTATATAATTGCAGTAGAGGACGGCGACTTCCAACTGCAAAAACAATGACGACAAAAATGTTGCGATGAACAATGATGATGTGTCTGATGAAACTATGAATGTTGATTGCGGTAAAGATGATAATTGCGATGAAATTTTTTGTGACGATAACGTTTGTGCGTCTTCTATTTGGCCCAAACTAAATTTTTCTTTTTATAAACGTTTTTATGTAAAAGTTTTTTTTTTTTTGTTAATTGTTTTTTATTTTGACGTGTTAATATGGTTTAATTTAACAGTGTCCTGTCACGGTCGCCAATATTTTATGTGCGTACATAAAATGAACGAGAAACAAAGAAAAAGTGAATTGTATTCTTTTTTGCGAAAAAAACAATAATTGATGTTTATTCAAAGACAGTAATTTCTATAATACTTTTAATGTTAAAAATTCAAGTTAAACTGTATGTATATGTTCAAAAGATGAGAGCAAAAAAAAGAACATACCGTTCAGAATTTAATTGCATATAATAAGTATATAAGATTTGTACAGGGGCATTGGTACTACTAAAGCAAACTACGCAGAAATGCATTGTATTACAACAAGGACGTTAAATGAATTCATTAACAAATTGTAAAGTAATATATATATATATAAGAATTAGGAATTGCATATGTGTATTTATTTTGACGGAACACTAGCGTTTTGTTTCGAATCTATTGACTTATCCGAAATCTTATTCGTTGCGGAACCTTAGTAGGAACATAAACTTTGAGGAACTTATATTTCTTATGTTCCCAGTTTTGTATGTTCCGTACGTACTGAGCAAGTACGAAGTCGGCTACATACACGTTGGTATTCGTCCATCAAACCTTCTCTTCTCTTTATTACTCGCGTTTTTTTTTTCGAATGTCTTGGCTTATCCGAAATCTTATTCGTTGCAGACCCTTAGTCTTAATACAACAAAAATTATCTGGCTCTTTTATTGAAAAGTAAAAGTTCTCACAGGATGCTAATTTTACATAAATAAAGTTCACTATTAAAATAGAAATCCATACGTAAAAGTTGTTAGTTTTTATAAAAAAACAATCCATTTTTATATTCTCCTTTCGATACTTCAATTTCTGTCGTCATCAGCGTTACCAAATGTGCAGATTTATCTGTTTTTACAGTTTTTCTAAGCGCAAAATAGGCTTCCAGGTTTTTACAAAATAAAACTTATTTTTTATATGAATGCAGTTTTGAGGATATTTTTTCAAATTAATTTAAATAAAACCAAAACAAGGAATAATTTAGATATTCCTACTCTATGTGAAATTTTGTAAAGCAAAGACTTTAAAAAGGAAATAATTTAAATTGCACAAATTTTGTACAAACAAAAGAAATGGAAACTAAATTTAATAAGAATATGTACATCTAATACATAAATATGTGTAATTAAATAATTAACTATGATATCTGAATGTGATGAATTAAATAAAATATTATACGTTTCGTTTTTACTTTTGATTTTATACTGTTACAAAGTTTAAAAATAGATTCAAATATAACGACAATGTGGCTATATGTACTTGACAGCACTGCCAACTCATCTCAAGTTGTCAAAATGTTACAACCCTGGTCAACACAATGCAGATAATATTTGAATTAACGGAAGTGGAATATTTCGGATACATCTTCGAGAATATACAAGATCATTTGAGGCTGTGCAATAATAAGTGTAAATAACAACAACGAAAAACCTAGCAACATCAATGCTAAGAGATGATGATGTTATTCTTAATGATCTTGTACGCAAGTATTCGCTGCTAACAAAAGCTAAACATGTACACCAATATACACAGCAACATACACACAAATATACACATAAACATACCCACATAGCACAAGAAGAAACAAAACTACGCAACACACATAAGACTCATACATGTAACCGCACATAGTTACAATAAACAAAACACACAACACAGCATTGTCATACAAACACGTATATAGCTACATTAGGGTGGACCTTATTTAAAAAAAGCGAAATAGCACCTTAACTCCCTTAATAAATGTTCTCCGTAACAAAAAAGTATGTTATAAAAAATTTTAGGAAGATTGCATCAGGGGAAGGCGTGCCGCATCCACCCACAAACTTTAAAAATTTTATAAATTGTTATAAAATAACCATTAATGTATTTTCAAGATTCACTAAACTTATAAAAAAGGAATAAGTAGTTTAATTTAGTTTTTACCAACTATTTTATTACACTTTAACATTCATACAAAATTATTTAGTTTTTGAATTTAATTTCATACTTATATATATATTAATTTAAGTTATTTCATATGCTTAATAAAACCGATTTGTTTGCATTTGGATATTGGTTCCTATAATCAGCTACAATTTGCATTATGAATTGTTTCTCCTCTTCATCACGCGACAAAACTTGATTGTATTCTTCCATAAGCTTTACAGCCCTTTCTGCAGTATCATTGACAACTTTCAATTTACCAACCATTTCCAAGCCAATTTTATACGATTTATCGTTTTCCCATTCCCTAGGATCTTTTTTCAAAAAATCCGTTGGGATATAATATCGGTTGAAAAAATTTAAAGTTTTTTGCGAGATAAAATCTTCAATATTTTTATTAACGTACTGCTCTATGTAATGAGGAAGAATTGTAATTTTTTTGTTGTCATCTTCATGGACTCGATCTAGCGCTGCAACCATGAGTCGTTTTCACTTGTTTGAAATTTGAGTATCATAAAATGAAAGCGCTACTATTTCTGGCGATAGGTACCATAAATGATTGCAGAATTTTCGAATTAACTCCCGACTTAAATTTTCATCAACTAAATTGTAAAGATATAAACTTTTTAGCAATGTCAAATCTTGGTTAGGAGCTCCTGCGGCAATGGCAGCTTTGTTCCAAACTTTTAAATATAGTTTTATAATAAAAACATATATATCTCTAATTCCATTCAACTCACAGTCAGCCAAAATGAACTGGTTCCGAAATAAGTAAATTTTTAAACTATATATTGCTTTGGACATCCAACGTGCATGATGGAACGCTCCAGGCATTCGAAATGAAAAATTTGGAAGTGACCCGCCTACGAAAATTACCGCCAATTGAAGAAGCTCTTTGTAATCTTCCCGTGGTTGCATATCTTTTAAACTCTTTAATGTAAACTCTTGTATCTCCCTTGTATCCCCAATAACATTTTTCACATGTAAGTCTTCAACTCCAGACTTAAAATTACTTTTGTCTATTTTAGTCCAGGCATCTCTAAATCTATGAAATATTTTGACACTAGGACCCGAAGATGTTGATATTTTTGCATCAAATACACTCCGTAAAAGTATTTCAAATATGTGATGACGACATGGATAATACAGAAGATCTTTGTTTAGTGTTTGTTCTAAAAGCCTTGTATTCGTCCTGTGTTTGATGCGGTGGTATCGCATCACAGGGCTTCCACTTTTTCATCGAGATCCCATTCTTTGAGTAAGTCAAAGACAGCCGTTGCTTGCTGTCTTCCCGTACCTGAAGTTATCGCTGGGATGATGAGTAGCTGATCTGTTCCATTAAAAGATACAACTACAGGCAGACGATCGACGTGTTCACTACCCATCAATGATGGCAACATTTTACCATCCCAGTGAACAGTCACTGCCTTAATTTCTTTGTTTTTAAATGTTTCGCGGATTCTTTTTCCTGCATCAAATCGAAACTTTGTACGCGATCGGCGAATTGAAGTGCAATTTATAATTAAATCGCTAACGTTATGTTGCAATGCTTGCGCAGTTGCTATATGGATTCGAACGGCGTCACGGTCACTTACTTTACACCTATCTAATACTGACACAAGCTTTGGTGTGATAAAATTATGTCTCCCTCGTTTTCTTCTTGAAGTACTAGGAACTACTTCATATGCTGACTCTGACTTCACAATCTTCAATAGTCTCTTCATCACTTGATTGCCATTGGACGGCTTCACATTGATCTATAAAATTTTGTAAGAAATATTGCAGAATAATATAATAGATTCAAATTGAGGACTTGCAAGTGAAGACATGACTGAAATCGCACTACACCTTCAATATTTACCTTGCAATACGACTGTATGTTTCTCGTGGAAACGTTGTTTTTTCTCTTCCCTAAGCGATTTTGCCTTTTCTTTTTTCGCCAAGTTGCAGTCACAACCTATCATTGCACCAGGTCTTCCCTGTTTTCTTTGGTTTGTTAAAAAAAGCTTATCTTCTGCCAGAGTGATAATATCCAATGCATCGGCATGTGCGACATCAAACAAATCATCAAATTTATTTACGAAGTCTTTTTCGCGTTTTTCCTGGAGTAATGTCCGGCGTTTCGAACTTTCTTGCAAGTTTCTCCATTCTAAATACAAACCTTCAACTTTTGAGACACATCTGTCAAAAGCTCTAAGTGGTATTCGTGCTTTGTTCCATAAAACTTCTACCTCTTTCACTACAAGGGAAGCACTAGCACGCAAGTCTAGTTTTACTTTTCGCATATTGTAAAATAAAACACGCAAAACTTGACCATTTGAAGGCAATTTGGCACCAATTATTTGGCAGGCATCATAGCCGAGAAGGTACAACTGCTCCTGTCGTCTTGTGTTCATATTTATTTTTGATATTATTTTACAAACTTGATTGTTTTATCGCTTTATTTCTTTTAATAACATCAATTTTTTCACTTGTATATGTACTTACGCCCATTCGATACAAATATTATTTAATTGAAGTGCGTTTACTTTTATTCGGGAATTCACCGTTTTGTTTAGCAATTGAAGCGATACCACACAACTGGGCGTTATTGAACTTCAAAAGATGCCGGACTTAACTGACCACATATTTTTCAGTTGTTGTCTGAGCTCACAAATGATATATTACATTTGCTGTTAAAATCTCGATATTCTTAAAATCATAATATATATTTTTATAGTATTGCTAAACATTTTTCCTCATTATTATTAATTTGTAAACGGAAAATGATTCAGGTCGAATAAATTAATTATAGTTTATATCAAATTTACCAGTGTTTTATTAAATGACCCGCAAATTAACATCTTAACTTATTTCATATGAATTTAGCATATATAGCCAACTTGTGGGCGGATACGGCACGCCATCCTGTATTACAATCTGCTTCTAACTTTACACAATGCATTTTTTTAATACGTAGACCATTCTTGGGTGGAGTTACGCTCTAATCTGTTAAACAAAAATTGTCCCATGCATATAAGGCGCACCCTAAGATACATGTTAAGTAAAGCACAACCAACAACAATCATGAGCAGATGCTTCGCGAAGTTACAAGACGACGTCATTTTGCTATATAAAGTCGCTGCCAGTAATCAGCGGGATCAGTGTGATTTTAAATCTAGACGTGTTAACATCGCTAAGTGTTTAGTAGTACAAATACTCGTGTTAAAGTAGAAAATAAAGTGTTGCCGCATTATATTTCTAAAATTAATTGTCTGTGTTTTTAATTTGATTCAATTAAACGAATCCTTGAAGGATAAGTAAAAAGCGTTTTTACGAAAAGGTCTAAAAACGTAACAATTGGTGTCAGAAGTGGGATTGCAAAAATAATTAAAAAGGACATTGCAATTTAAGGAAAAAAAGGACATTAAAAAAAATAATTATGAAATTTGATGAGCTAAAAGTTGAACAGCTAAAATAGGAGCTCAGTAAGCGGGAATTGCCAACAGCAGGTAACAAGGCTGAACTGCAGAAGAGGCTGATAGATGAGGTTAAGAATCGCGGCATGGACATCGGGACATACGAGTTTGAGGACAAAGACGATGTAGAGGTATGTCCTCCTGCCACGACCAGCAGCATGGACATAAATTCAATGTTTGCTGCTATGATGATTTAGATAAAATTTATCAATGATGCACAAGTTGAAATTAAACAGAACTCTCAGCAGATGCAAGAGGCATCAAAGATCAGCACTGAAAAGCTGGTAGCCGAAATACAGGGAGTGGAAACAAAACTGTTGGATTCTATTGAGAATAAATTCTCAGAGCTGGCAGATAGAGTGCAGCATCTAGAAAGCGGTGACCTGGAACAGCATGCAAAAGAGTTCGAAGAAAAATTGCATGCTCTAGAGGACAAAGTGCATAGCCTTGAGTGTAGTGGCGGCCCAGTACGATCAGTTGCGGAGATTTCTGCGCGAATAAAAGCGCCATGCTTTGACGGCAGCGTACCATTGGGCATCTTTAGATTCCAGTTCGAGACGGTTGCTAGTAGAAATGGATGGGATGCTGAAGAAAACGCCATAGAGTTGATTTTGATCTTAAAGGGTACAGCCGCAGAGGTACTTGAGACCAGTAAGCAGCAGAAACAACTATAATGAAATAATGGCAGCATTGCAGCGCAAGTATGGTGGTGAGCACAAGCGCGATTTATACAGAATGGAATTGCGAAATAGAATTCAAAAGCCTAACGAGTCTCTACAAGATTTCGCAATGGAAATCGAGCGTTTAATGCAGCTCACCCGTTCCTGGACCACTTTAAAACTGAGGCGTTCGTTAACGGCATTCGCGACTCTGGTGTTAAACTGGCTGTGTTCGCAACGCAGAAATCCACTTTCGCTGAGACTGTTTCATTTGCGCTGGCTCAAGAGACTGCATGGATGGTTTGCAAGCCACAGATATGTAAGGTGCGGAATATGGAGGCTTTGTCTGAGGAGGATAACAACCTAGTCGCTTGTGTTAAGGAGGCAATGCGACAACTGTTGGCGGAAAAATGCTGGTCATAAGCGGCAGAACCATCCAAATCAACGTGGAGACAATCAGCAACGCAACAACGGTAATTATTGTTCCAGTAAAACCAATCAAAATGAAAAAGGTAATCAATGTTTGTTTTTTAGAAAATCTTTTATTAAAAACAACTTAGCAAATAATGCTTTCAATGTTGTTTCCAAATTAAGATTAAATTTAACTTAAAATTAGTTCAGCTTATATACTACTTACTAGATTATTTTTATAAATGTTTAAGTATTAACAATGTGTTAAATTTGGTTGAAATTTGATTTTCCCTAAAAATATTTGTTCTTTCCCACGGCGGCGAATATTTTGGTGTAACCGAATATGTATGGCATATTAAAAGAAATAAACAAATTTTATCATGACAGTATTGTGACACACACTGCAAGAGGTGCAAAGGCGGCGGTGTATTAAAACTATTCAAATATGTTTGCCGGCCTGTGCTGATATTTTGTGACACTTGATATTCTTTTGGTTATTTTGTTGATGGCCTTAAAATGATTAATTCTTTCATGTTGATGTTGTTTAAGAGAATTAATTCATATTATGCTATACCTCCACTTTTCGCAAGAATGTTCATATAACGATAGTTTTATGGACTTTCTTTTACAAATATGTTTTATAAGAAAAAATTTTTTTAGAAAAACTAGGAAAAACAAATTAATAATCTTATCTGTTAAATTGTTACATATACTTGCATATTACAGTTGTTTGTAGTGTTACATTGGTTAAATTATTAATCCGGATTGTTTAATTAAGGGTTTTGTAGTATTATGCGGCTGTATTATGTGTTATGATATGGCTTAAGTCTATTTTTATGGACTATTTGTTCTTTATTATTTTTCTTATCAACTATAGTTACATTATTTCTTATGTGTATGTATTTAATTTGGTATGGTCCTTTGTAATTTGGTTCTACTTTGTGACCTGCTTCGTTTTTAAGTAAAACTAAATCTCCTATTTTTAAATTGTAGTCTAGAATATTTTTATCATAATTGTGTTTTTGCTTAATTTTATTCCTATCTAATAATTGTTGGGGCCTTTTATATGCTACTTCTAATCTAAATTTTGCCTCTTTGGCATAATCATCTACATATATTGTATAAAGGAGTAATTCTATCTATTTCATGAAATTGTTTAAACTTGTTAGGAAGCTTTGAAAAAACTAGTTCATATGGACAGTAATTGTGAACTGTTGATGGGGTTGTATTAAAACAGTATGTAAAATATTTTAACCATTCATCCCAATCTGTCTTATCAACTTTAATGTAAGAGCGTACATATTCATTGAAAGTTCTATGGCTCCTTTCTATTTTTCCTAGCGTTTGATGTGATAGGCAGTTGAAGTTAGTTTTTCAATCTTTAAAAATTTACAGATTTCTTGCAATATTGCATTTGTATATTCAGTACCCATGTCCGAAATGAACGTCTTCATTGAACCATAGGTAAGTATAAAGTTTTCAAAAATCGCTTTAGCGACTGTTTTAGCGCTTTTGTCTTGTATTGGTATAGTTACTAAATATTTAGTTAAGTCACATATTAATGTGATTGCATATTCATTTCCATAAATTGATTTTGGAAATGGACCTATTGTATCTACATACACCGTGTTAAATGGTTTATCTGGTGTTTCTGTAATGGTCATTGGACTTTTTAAATGTTTAGTTGTTTTTGATGTTTGACATTTATGACATGATTTAACATAATTTGATATGTCTTTGGACATATTTTTCCAGTAATAATATCTTTTTATTTTTTCTATTGTTCTATATATTCCACAATGTCCTCCTTCTATTGGATCATCGTGATAATTCAGCATTATTTCGAGAATTGCCTTGGCATTCTTACTATCGATTTGGGTCACCTCATTTAGTAGCGCTACTTTAATATTCTTTAATATTTTATTGCCCATATTTTGAAATTCATTAATTGAGATAAATTCGAAAATTTTCTCACTAGGTGCCACTTGTAATTTATTTATATTCGAGCCTAGGGAAAAATTGTCCTAAGTCAAAGTTCCCTTTAGTAAACAAATCAGTAATTTGTATATATGTAACTATAGATTTTCCTCGTTTGATGTAACATCTTCGGGGAGAAATCTTTAGTTTGTAATATTTTCTGACGTCAGTGTTATTTAATGGTACATATATACTGGGCTCATTATTTTTCTTATTATTAGTATTCATATGTGTTTGTTGATAATTTTTCTATCCTTCCTTTTTTCTTTTTCATTGGTCATCAATCTAGTCGTGACTCTTGATATAGAACAAATTTTATTATTCATGTATTTTAGGTCATTTATGCTAATTCGGGATAATGCGTCAGCAACATAATTATCTTTTCCCCCAAGAAACTGTAAAATTGTATTCTTCGAGATCAAGTCTCATTCTTGTTAATTTTGAGCTTGGGTTTTTCATCGAAAATAAATAAGATAGTGGTCTATGGTCAGTACGGACAAGAAAATGTTTTCCATATATGTATGGTCTGAAATGCGTTATAGCCCAATGCATGGCAGTTAATTCTTGTTCAATTGTTGACTTGTTGCTTTCGCCTTTAGTAAATGTTTTTGAGGCGTATGCTATTGGTAAATGTTTACCACCATATTCTTCGGTTAACACTGCTCCACAAGCATATTTGCTTGCGTCTGTTGTAATACAAAATTCTTTTGTAAAGTCTGGGTATTGTAGCAAAGTAGGACTCATTAATGCCTTTTTTAAGTACTTAAACGCGAAATCACTATCCTTTGTCCATTCGAACGGAATGTTTTTCCTGGTTAATCTTGATAAATGTCTGGAGTATTCAGAAAAAATTTTTATAAATCTTCGATAGTAATTACAAAACGCGATAAATCTTTTTGCACTATCCGCATCTGTTGGTGTTGGATAATTTTTAATTATGGAGTATTTACTATCATCTGGTAATATCCCTTTATCTGTACATTTATGACCAAGGTATGTCACTTCTTTCATGAAGAATGAACATTTTTCAGGATGTAATTTAAGGTTGTATTTGCGACATAGATCGAAAACATTTTGTAAATTGGAAAGCATGTGTTTTTCAGAACACCCCAGGACGACTAAGTCATCCATATAAAGAAACGCTTGGTTGGGTTTAAGTCCACTGAAAGCTAGTGTCATCATTCTTTGAAAAGAATTAGGAGCAATTTTCAAACCATATGGTAATCTTGTAAATCTGTAAGAACCGTTAGTTGTGGAGAACGACGTTAAGTCTCGTGAATTTTTATCTAGGGCTATTTGATGAAATCCTGACATTAAATCAAGGCAAGAAAAATACTTAGCTCTTCCAAGTTGATCTAAAATATCATCTATTCTTGGTAATGGAAATTTATCCGCTACTAATTTCTTGTTTATTTGCCTGTAGTCTATTACGAGTCTCCATCTTTTGCCTTCTGAGTTGGGTAGTGATTTCTTTGAATTGGGCTGTTATATTCAGAATATGATTGTTCCACTATTTTGTCATCTATTAATTTCTTTACTTGTTTGTCTATTTCTTCTTTGTCGGAATGTGGAATTCTATAGTTTTTAATGTATACAGGTTGTTTATCTTTTAGTCTCAACTTTTGTTCATCAAAATTATTTGTGGTTATTGTTTCAGTTTCTAAACCGAATATATCACAATATGAACTACAAAGTTGTGTTAATGTATTGTTAAATTGTTCAGGAAAATTTTTCTTTAAAATTTGCAAAACTTTCTTATTTCTCTCTGTGTTTGTTTTAGATTTACTTTTAAATATGTTATAGTTTGCGATGTTTTCGGTTTTTATATTGCTTTGGTTAAATTTACCAATACTATTATTAGTGTTTAGGATACGAATGAAAGCTTTATTTGTTGTTACTATTGTATTTGCAATAAAAATACCTGGTTCTATTTGTTGGTTAGGAATTAATAGTTCGTGTTCTGTGGATAGTAATTTTACTTGGCGTATGATTTCTGATCTTGGTGGCAGAATTATGTCGTCGGCATTATTTGTGATTGGTATTTCTATTGGGTGTGTTATGTAAAAGGGGCGTAGGACGAAGTAATCACATGTGTTATTAACCCTGTAACCATAACCTTCGTCGAATCGACGAACACAAAATGTGATATGACAGTGATCTCGAAAAATACTGTTGTTTGTTTAATTGAATTACAAAAAATATACATGTTAAAAACTTTTATGTTTTGTTTGTTTTACTTAATAAATATCTGTTAAATATAAATATATATTAAAAATTTTAAAAACATATATTATCGGCCCATATTATATACACCAAATAAGTGTTCGTCGTATCGACGAAAGGTTAGGGTTTAAGGGGTATATAAAATGGTTAGTAAATTAGGGTTGAAATCTAAAATACAGTTATATTTTTTAATAAAGTCCATACCGATGATTCCATCACATGGTATTGGAAAATCATTTTTAACCACTTGGAAATTATGTGGTATTAGAAAATTTTTGTGTTTCAGGTCGAAAAATATACTTCCAAGTGATCGTATTTTACCATGTCCTATTCCGCTTAATGTTGTTAATTTTTTAGCATTTATTTCATTTATATGGAAGTGTATTAGTTTTATTAATGAAATATCTGCTCCAGTATCAATTAGTAAGGTTATTGGAGTGTTAGTTTTATTTATATGAAATTGAACACAGAAACATAAGTTGAGATTAAGATTGTATATTTTGTTATTTATTGAATTTGTCTTAGGGGATCGTCTTGGTTTTCCGAATCAAATTCGTTTGATTCTGTTGCCCTAATGTAGTTTCCGTTTCTACGATTGTTGTTAGGACGTTGGTTGTATTTATTGTTATTGCCGTTATTGTTTTGTCTATTACTGTTATTCTGTGGGTAATTGTTTCTTCCACGAAATTTTCTGTAGTTCCCACGGAAAAAGATATTACGATTGTTTTGTTTTTTTTTTGTAATATAATATGGAATTTTGTTGCTCAGTTGCCTCAGTGCATCTATTCACAAATTTACTAATAGCGTCATTCATGCTATTGAATTGCCCTGCTTCCATGATAAGTTTTACTTTTTCTATGGTGCAGTTTTTGGTAAGTGCTTTTACGGCTACTTGTGTTGAATATTTGGTAGCCAAGTCACATGACAATCCATCTGAAATGTATGCGTTTTCTAATGATTTACTTAAACTTTCTATTTCGCTGCAATATGCGTTAGCAGTTTTATTGTATTGTTTAATGTTAATTATTTTTGCAGTGAGAACCTCAACTGATTCTCCTCTAACTGAATTTTTTAGTTTGTTTATAATTTCAGTTATAGTTGATTCGGTAATTAATTTTGTTTTTATTAGGGAAACTGCCATTGTCTCATGTGTACCTTTGATTTCATTGACCAAGGACAAAGAATCAATAAATGCACTTAAATTTTCAGACTTACCATCAAAGTCTGTTATCAGCTTTGAAGCTGTATTAAGAAATTCTATTGCTGTTTGTGTCATTGTGTTTGGTGTTACTATATTAGGGTACACACTTTCGTGTAGTGAATTTGGTAATTTTACTGAAATAGATTTCTTTGCAGCTAATTTCAAAATTCTATTCTTTAAATCTAAAAAAAATGCTTCGGCTGCGATTTTATGAGCTGCCGTAAACCTGTTAAAGTGTACGTTAAATAAAATTCTTATATTCTCTAAGCTGTCGAGAATTATTTGCATATGTTGTGTAACCGTTTCTTTCTTGACTGGTCTGTCAACATTAAGGCATTTATATGAACGGTCAAAATCTTCCTTAATTAGTCTGGCTTTAGTAAGAATAATCTTCCATTCCATTGAAAAATATCTTTAGATTTTGTCTAAATTGTCGGCTCTACTAATATATTTCTTTTTTAGAGATTTTTTATGAAGTAAATAGATTTTAATAACGAGATTTATTATTGATATAATTACCAAAACTAGCATTAATTTCCATAATGAGTTACTTTCTTCAGTGTGGTCAATGACTTCTACGTTGTTAACTACATTTACATTGGGGTTCTCAATCTTTGATTGAGGTTTTCCCATTTTAAAAGAATTTTATGTAATTATATAAAATTATTATTTTTATTTTGAGAAAAAGGTTAAATTTTTATTTAGTGTACATATTTTTTTTTGTTTGTTTTTTATTTCATATTGAATTTCGGATATCTTTTGTATTACGATTTGTAGTTCTTCGCCTGTAGCGTATGTTTTATGGTATTGGAGTGCACGCAGCTGCACTTTTAGTTTATTTCTCCGTCCTCTTCTTGTTTTGTTTATATTTTGTTTATATTGGATATGTAGGTTCTTCTGGTTCTTTTTGTTTCAGCTTCTATGGCTTTGGTCCCACTGAAAGAATTGGTGGCTTATTTGCGTGGTCGTCACCCTTAACTAATTCTGCTTTCCACCTGGACTCGGCTTCTTCTAGTTCCTTCAGGATTTCCTCTAGGCTTTGTCCCATTCATGCAAAGTGCTGGTTTTGAATATTATATCAATTTAGGATAGAGATTCAACTAAGCATAAGCTGTCTGTGTTGGATCCTTTAATCCTTTCTGAATTAGGATAAGCAAAGGCAGGATCGCCATAAAACCAATCAAAATGAAAAAGGTAATCAATGTTTGTTTTTTAGAAAATCTTTTATTAAAAACAACTTAGCAAATGATGCTTTCAATGTTGTTTCCAAATTAAGATTAAATTTAACTTAAAATTAGTTCAGCTTATATACTACTTACTAGATTATTTTTATAAATGTTTAAGTATTAACAATGTGGGAAATTTGGTTGAAATTTGATTTTCCTTAAAAATTTTTTGTTTTTTCCCACGGCGGCGAATATTTTGGTGTAACCGAATATGTATGGCATATTAAAAGAAATAAACAAATTTTATCATGACAGTATTGTGACACACACTGCAAGAGGTGCAATGGCGGCGGTGTATTAAAACTATGCAAATATGTTTGCCGGCCTGTGCTGATATTTTGTGACACTTGATATTATTTTGGTTATTTTGTTGATGCCCTTAAAACGATTAATTCTTTCATGTTGATGTTGTTTAAGAGAATTAATTCATATTATGCTACACCAGTCGTATGATGGAAGATTATAGCATGAATCATTACAAGCAACAACAACCATGACCAGATGCTTCGCGAAGTTACCAGACGACGTCATTTTGCTATATAAAGTCGCTGCCAGTAATCAGCGGGATCAGTGGGATTTTAAATCTAGACGTGTTAACATCGCTAAGTGTTTAGTAGTACAAATACTCGTGTTAATAAAGTAGTAAATAAAGTGTTGCTGCATTATATTTCTAAAATTAATTGTCTGTATTTTTAATTTGATGCAATTAAACGAATCCTTGAAGGATAAGTAAAAAGCGTTTTTACAAAAAGGTCTAAAAACGTAACAATTGGTGTCAGAAGTGGGATGGCGAAAACTTTTGATGAACACCTCAAAAGCATGGCAGAAGTTCTTCAACGGATATCATCAGCTGGATTGAAACTCAGCCTGAAGAAGTGTGCATTGTTCCAGAAAGAAGTAAAGTATTTGGGGCATCGTGTTACAGCAGACGGAATCTCAACAGATGAAGATAAAATACAAGCAGTAAAGGACTGGCATCAACCTAAAAATCTTCATGAATTGCGCAGCTTTTTGGGCCTTTGTACATACTACTTTGTGCCAAATTTTGCCAGTGTAGCTGCAAGACTGCATGAGCTGACAAAGAAGTCGAGACCATACCATTGGGGTGAGCCACAGGAAAAGGTATTCCAGACACTTAAAGGATTATTGTGTACGTCACCAGTACTAGCGTATCCCATACCTGGAGAAAACTTTGTGCTGGATACTGATACGAGCGGCTATGGCATAGGGGGCGTGCTATCCCAAGTAGTTAATGGCACTGATAAAGTCATAGGATACTATAGCCGTGTACTCTCAAAACCTGAGAGGAACTACTGTGTGACACGACGTGAGCTTCTGGCAGTATTGGAATACATTAAACATTACCATAAGTACCTGTATGGTCAACACTTTACATTACGGACTGACCATTCTACACTGAGATGGTTATTGCAGTTTAAAAATCCTGAAGGGCAACTGGCAAGGTGGATTGAACGCCTGCAGAGCTACGACTTCAGTATTGAGCATAGAAGGGGCACAAAACATAACAATGCGGATGCTCTTTCAAGAAGACCCTGCTGTTTAGAGTATAAACATTGCGTTAGAACCGAACAAAAGGAAGGCGTTGTTGATGTTCGGCTAATGCACATCGACTCTGATGAAGACTGGTCAGCGGCACAGAGGGACGACAGTATACTGGGGAAAATTATAGTAGCCAAAGAGGAGGACCGAAGACCGTCCCGGAATGAAATTTTGGTTGAGAGCCCACTCGCCAAATCTTATTGGGCTCAGTGGAACAGCCTCAAGGTAATAAAAGGGTCCTATACCGCGTATGGGAAAGTGTAGATGGCAAAACAACTTCAAATTTTATAGTTGTGCCATGCTCCAAGATAAGTAAAGTTTTGCAAGAATTTCACAATGGACCTAGTGGCGGTCATCTTGGAGTAACAAAAACAGTTGAGAAACTGAAGCAGCGTTTTTATTGGGTTAGATGTCAACAAGCCGTAGCCGACTGGATAGCAAACTGCCCACAGTGCATAGAAGCAAAGGCCCAGTAAGAAGAATCCGGGGACAGCTACAGCAGTGCACTATTCGAGCGGATCGCAATGGATGTAGCAGGTCCTTTCCCCGTCACTGAAGCCGGAAATCGTTATGTTTTTGTGGTAATGGACGAAAAGTGGTAAGCAACCATCAGAGGGATTGGGACGAGCACATTCCCAAATTTTTGATGGCATATAGATCAGCAGTACACGACTCAACATCGAGAACGCCAGCCAAAATTATCTGCGGGACGGAATTAAAACTGCCTGGTGACTTGGAATTTGGTGTTAAGCCAGCTGTAGAGGAAGGATACAGAAGCACAATAGCCCAATGCCGAAAATGAAGATAGTACATCTCGAACGATAGGCGCACTATGGAAGAGGTGATTGTATGCCTATTCGGGTCGAACAGGCTTAAGTGGGCGGCAGTGTTACAGAGTTTAAAAATAGATTCAAATATAACGACAATGTGGCTATATGTACTTGACAGCACTGCCAACTCATCTCAAGTTGTCAAAATGTTACAACCCTGGTCAACACAATGCAGATAATATTTGAATTAACGGAAGTGGAATATTCCGGATACATCTTCGAGAATATACAAGATCATTTGAGGCTGTGCAATAATAAGTGTAAATAACAACAACGAAAAACCTAGCAACATCAATGCTAAGAGATGATGATGTTATTCTTAATGATCTTGTACGCAAGTATTCGCTGCTAACAAAAGCTAAACATGTACACCAATACATTTACTTTTTATATCAAATATAAAAATTAAATTTTTTTATTTTTCTTTTTATACCCTCCAAAAAAGAATATGCAGGGTAATTTACTTTGTCATTCCGTATGTAACGCAGCAAAATATTCATCTGAGACATATACATATATTCGTTATCAGTGATGAAATCTAAGACGATCTGAGGATGTCCGTCCGTCTGTGGAAATCACGATTCAGTCCAAAAGAAAAAAGCTATATTCTTGAAATTTGGTACAAATATGTCTTGAAGGATAGGACAGGTTAAGTTCGTACATGGGCAAAATTGGCAGGAGGGAAAAAATTTCCCCTTAGAAGAACTAAACCAACCTCTAAAAAACAACATACTTTTTAAAGTTTCTTTGTAATTTTGTTAAACAAATGATATATTTTTTTGTCAAAGAAGGTCCAACGCGCTAAACTTAGAGCCATAAAATAAAAAAAGATTATTTTTGGACCCCGCCCCTTTAGTTTAAAATTTTAAGTTCTTATTGAATAAAACCGCTTTACATATCATTAGGACTTGCATTGGTAAAAAAAAATTTTTAAATTAAAATTTCGCTTCCAGAGGTGGGAAATTGAAATTTTTTTATACTTAAAAGTAAACAAAAAAGCAACTGACGTTGTTTCTTTTTTGCTAACTAAAACTATTTTATAATTTAGGAAGAATAAAATTGGTATCAAAAATTAAAAACAAATCAGAATTTCGAATCCAGGGTAGGACAAGTGCAATATTTTTTAGTACATGCAAGTGACCAAAATGGTTATAAATTTAAAATTTTTCTTTAATAAAACTACTTTACACCTAATGAAGAGTCGCATTGATGAAAAAGCAAAAAAAAATTTAATTTCAATTCCAGTGCTGGGAAATTGAAAGTTTTTTGGTACATTCAATATATTCTAAACATGAAAGTGACCAAAATGGTTGCAAATTCTTAAGTTTTTCGTAAATAAAACGACTTTATAACTAATGAAAATTAGCATTGGTAAAAAAAAGTAAAGAAAAATGAAAATTTCGCACCCAGGGATGGGAAATTAAAATTTTTTTATACATAAAAGTAACCAAAAAGCCAATTGACGTTGTTTTTTTTTGCTAACCAAAACTATTTTATATATTAGGAAGAACAATATTGGTACCAATAATTTACAAAAAAAGTCAAAATTTCGAATCCAGGGTTGGACAAGTGCAACATCTTATAGTTCATGAAGGTGACCAAAATGGTTTAAAATTGTAAATTTTTCTTAAATAACACTAGCATTGGTAAACAAAAAAATTAAAATTTCACTTCCAGGGTTGGGAAGTTGAAAGTTTTTTTTTGTGCATGGTATAGTGTAGTACATGAAAGTAACCAAAATGGTTGCAAATTTTTTCTTAAATAAAACGACTAGCTTTGGTAAAAAAATTAAAATTTCGTTTCCAGGGCTGGGAAATTGAAATATTTATTCTGCATAAAAAATCAAATCTTCGAATAATGAATAATTGTATGGTACATGAAAGTGACCAAAAAGTTTAAAAATTTTAATACTTTTTCAAGTAAAACTGCGTTACACCTTACTAAGAATTGCATTGGTAAAAAAATAAAAATTCGCTTCCAGAGTTGGAAAATCGAGATATTTCTGGTACATAAATTCCAAATTTTGTGTTTTTAGTGAATTAAACCTATTTTATACTTTAGGTATTAAAAAATTAAAAATTCGGTTCCAAGGTTGGAAGATCGAAATTTTTTGGTACATAAAAGTATCCACATAAATTCCATATTTTGTTTTTTTTAGTGAATTAAACTTCGCTAAAAATTAAATTGGTATTAAAAATTTTAAAAATAAAAATTCGTTTCCACGGTTGGAAAATCGAAATTTTTTAGTACATAAAACTAGCCATATAAGTTCCTAATTTTGGGTTTTTGTGAATGAAATCTTTTTTATACTTCGGGAAGAGTTAAATTGGTATTACAAACAAACAAAATTAAAAATCCGATTTCAAAATTGGAATATCAACATTTTCTGATTCATAAAAGTAACCATATAATTTGCTATTTTTGACTTTTATGATGAAGGAAGAAATAAAATGGTATTAAAAACCAAAAATATCTAAAAGACTATTCTACGGTTGGACAATTAGAACTTTGTGGGGTACATGAAACGGATTTTTTCTTTTTGTTTATAAATTAAACATATTTAATATTTTTGAAAGACGTTCAGAGGTATTAGAAATTAAAAAATTTATCATTTAGGTTCACAGCCAAAAAATTTGAACGTTTTCTTAAATGTAAAAGTAACCGATGTCATTTTGATTTTTTAATTAAACCTACATTCTGTTTTAGCAAGAAAGAAGAATTACATCTGTGAAGGGTATTTAAGATTCGGCACAGCCGAATTAGCACTTTTACTTGTTTAAATTAGATATGCATGCACGAAGGGATATATGAGTGAACGTATGGATGGATGTGTATTTAAAGCTCATGATAGCATTTAAGTACAGGGTATCTGGTAGCAGATTTGTATATTCAAACTTATATAAAAAACGTAATAATTGACACAAAATTTTATTAAGATCAATCAAAACGGAGCCTGTACTCAAAGCGGAAATTTGGTTCAATTGAGATCATTTCTCGACGAATATTTTCCTTGAAAGCCACGAGAGATTGGGGATTGTTATTATAAAAATTACGTGTGAGGTAGCCCCATTATAAATAAATCCATGGGAGTTAAATCGGGCGACCTTGTTAGCCATGTTAAGTCCCCAACAAATTTGCTTGGAAGTCTCATTGAGGCCGATCTTTTCCGTATTGAAAGTAACGGATTTTTACGTAAACTGCTTTCAAAAAGTTCAATGTTTTCGGGAGTCCTGGAAGATCGACTGGGCCCTGGCTGTGGGACATTCATAGCGAACGAATGTTGAACAAAATTATCGGCGAGCAATTACGTAAAAATCATTACTCTTAAAAAATGTCTCCACAGAGAACGCGCGATGCTCACAACAATGGATAATTCCAATGGCGCCACCCTCCCTCCGCACCGTTTATTACTTTTTTAAATAATCGTATTTAAAAATATACATTTGCCACCAGCCATCCTGACCTTTGTAAACATAAAATAATTTTCCATTTTTGTTTTATACCCGTGTTGCCGTTTGATTATTTTCTTCATGTCCCATTTTTCTGAATATGTAAGTATTTTTTTTAACGAACATTCATATTGCTATATTAAATTCAATTGAGATTTATAGGCTAATTGTTCGAAATCAGGGCACACTGATACAGGTAGGAGCGGTTTTACAAAAATAAAAACCTACATGTATTTTGTTTTTGTGAATTCTAATTCAAACGTCACAATCAATTGTGTAGAGCAAAGCAAAACGAAAAAGTACAAAAACAAAATATACAAGTTTGTTTTGTATGTATGTAAATATGTAAAGAAATTTTGACGTTTGTATTAGAATTTCTCCCAAAAACAAAATAACCGTATGGGCTATCGCACCTACCTGTATCAGTGTGCCCTGGTTCGAAATTTTCGTTTTGAATTTAGAAAGACATGATAAATATTCCAAGTCACAAAGGAAGGTCAACATCAGGCTTTAGTTATTCAACTTACAGCAGAACAGAACACCTATTTTCGAAAGCCGCAACGTTTTCATCATTAGTGCTCAAAGAAAAAAATTTATTTTAATACGATCGTTTCCAATGTGTTTGGAGGAGCATAACTGAGACACCTTTCCGTCAACGTAAAAACTTACGTATTAATATTTTATTATCAACGTGCAAAAAAGGGACTGAGATAAGTTAAAAGAGGAAGATCAGAGAATGTATTACCTTCGTAGTAAAAGCTTATAAATTAAATTATTAAGGAATGTAACCATAAGGAATACAATGTGTTACATATTTACACTATTTTTTTCATACAATATGTAATAGCTTAAAAATGTTATAATAGCTTAAAAATTTTATTTTTTAGGAATGTAGGGGGTCCAAAAATAAATTTTTTTGATTTTATGGCTCCAAGTTTAACGCGTTAGACATTCTTTGACATAAAAATATATCATTTGATTAATAAAATTACAAAAGAAAAATTATGTTGTTCTTTAGAGGTTGGTTTAGTTCTTCTTAAGGGAACTTTTTTCCCTCTGGCCTGATTCAGCCCATTTACGAATTTGACCTGAGCTATCCTTCAAGATATATTTTATGCCAAGTCTCAAGGGTCTGACTCTTTTCTTTTGGAATGAATCGTGATTTCCATAGACGGACGGACGGACATGGCTAAATTGTGGTAGAATTCATCACTGACCAAGAATATATATTGTTACGTTTTTAGACCTTTTCGTAAAAACGCTTTTTATCTATCCTTCAAGGATTCGTTTAATTGCATCAAATTAAAAACACAGACAATTACTTTTAGAAATATAATGCGGCAACACTTTATTTACTATTTAATTAACACGAGTATTTGTACTACTAAACACTTAGCGATGTTCACACGTCTAGATTTAAAATCTCACTGAATCCCGCTGTTCACTGGCAGCGACTTTATATAGCAAAATGACGTCGTCTGGTAACTTCGCGAAGCATCTGGTCATTGTTGTTGTTGGTTGTGCTTTACTTAACATGTAGCTATATACGTGTGTTTGTATATATGACAATGCTGTCTTGTGTTTTGTTTATTGTAACTATGTGTGGTTGTATGTATGAGTGTTCTGTGTGTTGTGTAGTTTTGTTTCTTCTTGTGCTATGTGGGCATGTTGCTGTGTATATTTGTGTGTATGTTGCTGTGTATATTGATGTACATGTTTAGTTTTTATTAGCAGCGAATACTTGCGTACAAGATCATTAAGAATAACATCATCATCTCTTAGCATTGATGTTGCTAGGTTTTTCGTTATTGTTATTTACACTTATTTTTGCACAGCCTCGAATGATCTTGTATATTCTCAACGATGTATCCGGAATATTCCATTTCCGTTAATTCAAATATTATCTGCATGGTGTTGACCAGGGTTGTAACATTTTGACAACTAGAGATGGTTTGACAGTGCTGCCAAGTACATATAGCCACATTGTCGTTATATTTGAATCTATTTTTAAACTTTGTAACACTGCCGCCCACTTAAGCCTGTTCGACCCGAATAGGCATACAATCACCTCTTCCATAGTGCGCCAATCGTTCGAGATGTACTATCTTCATTTTCGACCTTGGGCTATTGTGCTTCTGTATCCGGTACACAACGTCATTCACTCTCTTAATCACTTTATACGGGCCATCCCAGTGAGTCTGTAATTTTGGGGACAATCCTTTCTTCCGTTGTGGGTTATAAAGTAGAACCAATTGACCTTCCATAAATCCCTCCGAATTTGCTGCGCGGTCATATCTAGCCTTCATCTTGTCACTGACCATCTTGATTCTATTACGCACGAAATCATGCAGCTCGTTTAAGTTCTCCTGCTCTTGGGACGTAGTGGCTCCTTCTTCTACCGCTGGCTTAACACCAAATTCCAAGTCACCAGGCAGTTTTAATTCCGTCCCGAAGATAATTTTAGCTGGCGTTCTCGATGTGGAGTCGTGTACAGCTGACCTATATGCCATCAAAAATTTGGGAATGTGCTCGTCCCAATCCCTCTGATGGTTGCTTACCACTTTTCGCAGGTACTCTTCTAAGGTGCGATTGAACCTCTCTACCATGCCATCAGACTGTGGATGCAACAGCGTTGTTCTGGTTTTCTTTATCCCATATAATTCGCACATTTCCCTGAATATGGCAGACTCGAAATTCCTTCCTTGGTCGGAATGTAATTCTATTGGGACACCATAGCGACATACCCAGTTGTTGACGAACGCATTTACAACTGTCTTTGCTTCTTGGTTAGGTATGGCATATACCTCTGGCCATTTACTAAAATAGTCCATTACCACAAGAACATAACGATTTCCGGCTTCAGTGACGGGAAAAGGACCTGCTACATCCATTGCGATCCGCTCGAATGGTGCTCCTGAGTTGTATTGCTGTAGCTGTCCCCGGCTTCTTCTTACTGGTCCTTTGGCTGCTATGCACTGTGGGCAGTTTGCTATCCAATCGGCTACGGCTTGTTGACATCCAACCCAATAAAAACGCTGTTTCAGTTTCTCAAGTGTTTTTGTGACTCCAAGATGACCGCCACTAGGTCCATTGTGAAATTCTTGCAAAACTTTACTTATCTTGGAGCATGGCACAACTACCAAATTTGAAGTTGTTTTGCCATCTACACTTTCCCATACGCGGTATAGGCACCCTTCTATTACCTTGAGGCTGTTCCACTGAGCCCAATAAGATTTGGCGAGTGGGCTCTCAGCCGAAATTTCATTCCGGGACGGTCTTCTGTCCTCCTCTTTGGCTGCTATAATTTTTCACAGTATACTGTCGTCCCTCTGTGCCGCTGACCAGTCTTCATCAGAGTCGATGTGCATTAGCCGAACATCAACAACGCCTTCCTTTTGTTCGGTTCTAACGCAATGTTTACACTCTAAACAGCAGGGTCTTCTTGAAAGAGCATCCGCATTGTTATGTTTTGTGCCCCTTCTATGCTCAATACTGAAGTCGTAGCTCTGCAGGCGCTCAATCCACCTTGCCAGTTGCCCTTCAGGATTTTTAAACTGCAATAACCATCTCAGTGCAGAATGGTCAGTCCTTAATGTAAAGTGTTGACCATACAGGTACTTATGGTAATGTTTAATGCATTCCAATACTGCCAGAAGCTCACGTCGTGTCACACAGTAGTTCCTCTCAGGTTTTGAGAGTACACGGCTATAGTATCCTATGACTTTCTCAGTGCCATTAACTACTTGGGATAGCACGCCCCCTATGCCATAGCCGCTCGCATCAGTATCCAGCACAAATTTTTCTCCAGGTATGGGATACGCTAGTACTGGTGACGTACACAATAATCCTTTAAGTTTCTGGAATGCCTTTTCCTGTGGCTCGCCCCAATGGTATGGTCTCGACTTCTTCGTCAGCTCATGCAGGCTTGCAGCTACACTGGCAAAATTTGGCACAAAGCGTCTGTAGTATGTACAAAGGCCCAAAAAGCTGCGCAATTCATGAAGATTTTTAGGTTGATGCCAGTCCCTTACTGCTTGTATTTTATCTTCATCTGTTGAGATTCCGTCTGCTGTAACACGATGCCCCAAATACTTCACTTCTTTCTGGAACAATGCACATTTCTTCAGGCTGAGTTTCAATCCAGCTGATGATATCCGTTGAAGAACTTCTGCCATGTTTTTGAGGTGTTCATCAAAAGTTTTCCCCATCACGATTATGTCATCCAGATATACCAAGCATGTCTTCCAGTGGAGTCCTTTCAGTACCTTCTCCATTAGGCGTTCAAATGTGGCTGGAGCATTGCAGAGACCAAACGGCATAACTTTGAACTGCCATAATCCGTTACCAACGCTAAAGGCAGTTTTCTCCTTGTCTTTCTCTGCAATCTCCACTTGCCAATATCCGCTTCGCAAGTCTAGCGTAGAGAACCATCTCGTACCAGCTAGCGTGTCCAAGGTGTCATCGATTCTGGGGAGCGGATAGCTGTCCTTCTTGGTTATGTCATTGAGCTTCCTGTAGTCTACGCAGAATCTAGTACTGCCATCTTTCTTTTTAACTAAGACTACTGGCGAACTCCAAGGACCAGAAGATGGCTCAATTACGCCTTCACGCTCCATTTCTCTTACAAGCTCTTTGACTTCATCTCGCTTTGCTAGGGGTACACTTCTAGGTGGCTGTTTAATCGGCCTAGCTTCGCCTGTGTTTATTTCATGTTTAACCAATGCAGTTCTACCCTGACTTTGGTTTCCCATGGCGAAGATACTGGCATGTCTTTTTAGCAACTGTTTGGCTTTATTTCTTTCTGTCGCTGACAGTCCTGCTACCCATTTTCCTACGTACTCCTCAAATTGTTCACGTTCTTTGGCGGACAAATTGGTAGGCTCTATCTTCCTCTCACAGTTTATTATTGCCTCTGCTGGAGTACACTGGCCAATATCGCAATTTTCTTTGATGACTTTTTCATGGTCTGCCATGTTAAGTACTCTTATAGGGACTATTCCTCCTTTACTAGTTTTTACTAGAGCTTTTGCTGTTATAAGGTCTTTCTTTAGATCTACTGGTTCTACAACCCACAACCGATTGTCCTCACAATCTCCCTTCATACGCGCCCATATAACTGTTTCAGACTGCGGCGGTAACGTCTGACTCTCAATAGCAAATACTTTTCTTACTTGCGGCTTGCTGTCATACCCAACATCAAGGGGTATTTCCACATTACGCCAAATCATCAGCTGTTGCCCCATGTGTAGATTAATGCCATGATTAATCATAAAATCGGCTCCAATAATTACCTCATCGACAATATCGGCAACAATAAACACATGCCTCACGTTGATGTTGGCTATAGTCACCTTCACTTCAATCTTACCATAGACAGTGGCAGGCTCTCCAGTAGCTGTACGTAGCCGTATATTGCTCAAACGATCGCATTTCCCCTTTACTATATCGGGCCTTATTATTGACTGCGACGCCCCTGTGTCTATGGTAAGTACGTGCTTTTCCCCGTTGATGTGTCCAGATGCAGTAAGGTTGCTATTTTTCTGCTGCATCACTGATATGGAGATTGTGGGGCCCTCGTTTGTGGGAGCTAGCTCTTGCCCCTTAGCGCTAGCTCGTTTTAGTTTAACGGGGACTCTTGTGATTTTGTTTGGTTCACCCGTTTGCTGTTTCTTGGTGGCGAAACAGATCTACCTCTTTTCCTTGGTGCTTTGCAGTTGCGCTGAAAATGACCGATTTTTCCGCAGTTAAAGCATTTAGGCTTTTCTTTGGTAGCACTTTCCGCCAAAAGTTGTCGCATTGCCTCCTTAACACTAGCGACCAGGTTATTATCATTCTCGGACAAAACATCCACATTCCGCACCTTACATATCTGTGGCTTGAAAACCATCCTTGCAGTCTCTTGTGCCAGCGCAAATGAAACAGTCTCAGCGAAAGTGGATTTCTGCGTTGCGCACACAGCCAGTTTAACATCAGAGTCGCGAATACCATTAACGAAAGCCTCAGTTTTAAAGTGGTCCAGGAACGGGTGACTCTCGCCTGGATATGTGAGCTGCACTAAACGCTCGATTTCCATTGCGAAATCTTGTAGAGACTCGTTAGGCTTTTGAACTCTACATCGCAATTCCATTCTGTATAAATCGCGCTTGTGCTCACCACCATACTTGCGCTGCAATGCTGCCATTATTTCATTATAGTTGTTTCTGCTGCTTACTGGCACGGTCTCAAGTACCTCTGCGGCTGTACCCTTTAAGGACAAAATCAACTCTATGGCCTTTTCTTCCGCATCCCATCCATTTCTGCTAGCAACCGTCTCGAACTGGAATCTAAAGATGCCCAATGGTACGCTGCCGTCAAAGCATGGCGCTTTTATTCGCGCAGAAACCTCCGCAACTGCTCGTACTGTCCCTCCACTACGCTCAAGGTTATGCACTTTGTCCTCTAGAGCATGAAATTTTTCTTCGAACTCTTTTGCATGCTGTTCTAGGCCACCGCTTTCTAGATGTTGGACTCTCTCTGCCAGCTCTGAGAATTTATTCTCAATAGAATCCACCCTCCTATTAATGGCCTCAGAAACCTCGACCAGAGTCTCGTTGGTGGCTCTATTTGACTCCAACAGTTTTGTTTCCACTCCCTGTATTTCGGCTACCAGCTTTTCACTGCTGATTTCTGAGTTCTGCTTTATTCCAGTTATTTCGGCTACAAGCTTTTCAGTGCTGATCCTTGTTGCTTCCTGTATCTGGATCATCATAGCAGCGAACATTGAATTTATGTCCATGCTGTTGGTCGTAGCAGGAGGACATACCTCTACATCGTCTTTGTCCTCAAACTCGTATGTCCCGATGTCGATGCCGCGATTCTTAAACTCATCTATTAGCCTCTTCTGCAGTTCAGCCTTGTTACCTGCTGTTGGTAATTCCCGCTTACTAAGCTCCTTTTTTAGCTGTTCAACTTTCAGTTCATCAAATTTCATAATTATTATTTTTTTTAATGTCCTTTTTTTTTCTTATATTGCAATGTCCTTTTTAATTATTTTTGCAATCCCACTTCTGACACCAATTGTTACGTTTTTAGACCTTTTCGTAAAAACGCTTTTTATCTATCCTTCAAGGATTCGTTTAATTGCATCAAATTAAAAACACAGACAATTACTTTTAGAAATATAATGCGGCAACACTTTATTTACTATTTAATTAACACGAGTATTTGTACTACTAAACACTTAGCGATGTTCACACGTCTAGATTTAAAATCTCACTGAATCCCGCTGTTCACTGGCAGCGACTTTATATAGCAAAATGACGTCGTCTGGTAACTTCGCGAAGCATCTGGTCATTGTTGTTGTTGGTTGTGCTTTACTTAACATGTAGCTATATACGTGTGTTTGTATATATGACAATGCTGTCTTGTGTTTTGTTTATTGTAACTATGTGTGGTTGTATGTATGAGTGTTCTGTGTGTTGTGTAGTTTTGTTTCTTCTTGTGCTATGTGGGCATGTTGCTGTGTATATTTGTGTGTATGTTGCTGTGTATATTGATGTACATGTTTAGTTTTTATTAGCAGCGAATACTTGCGTACAAGATCATTAAGAATAACATCATCATCTCTTAGCATTGATGTTGCTAGGTTTTTCGTTATTGTTATTTACACTTATTTTTGCACAGCCTCGAATGATCTTGTATATTCTCAACGATGTATCCGGAATATTCCATTTCCGTTAATTCAAATATTATCTGCATGGTGTTGACCAGGGTTGTAACATTTTGACAACTAGAGATGGTTTGACAGTGCTGCCAAGTACATATAGCCACATTGTCGTTATATTTGAATCTATTTTTAAACTTTGTAACAATATACTTTTCGGGGTCTTAGAGGGATCACAAACTGAATATATCCTTCAATTCTCTTTTGGAGGGTATACAATAAAAAAAAATATTGTATTAAAATTTAGCAGAAACATAGTTTTTAGCATGTGTCGGAAAAAAGACACAGGAAACAGGTGGCTGACGAAAGCTGCTACAAAAAAACGTAAAATCTTTTTTTCTGTGTGACAACGTGTTCCATTTTTATTTTATAGATTGATCTTTAGATTAACGAAAGTGGACAATGAAACAAGAATTTGGATAGCGTGGCACTTTCACGCTGTAGAGTTGGTAGTTTCCGTCCAAAGATAATATAGGCGCACGTTTGGCGGCACTCCTCCTAGTAGGTGGACTACGAGAGGTCCTTATCATCGAGATCCCCCGTTTGAACGCTGCTATAGCTGCTCCCATATAATCCAATCCTAGAGTTCAGACAAGGAGAACTTATCTCCTCAAATGGGTGTCAGCAGACAGTCACTTCAGACAATTTTGCATCAAGATATAAACTTATTTCCATATAAGATTTAATTAACAAGCAAACTGAACACAACAGATTTGCCGTTTCGCTTGGAGTTTTGCGAGAATATGCATTTTTATGTCTGACGAGGCACATTTTGATCTAAACGGCTATGTTAACAAATAAAATTGTCGAATATGGAGTAAATCTAACCCACGGATACTCCATGAGATACAATTGCATCCACTTCCTGATGAACAAGATTAATTTGAATATAAAAACATTTTGTCTTACTTTTTTGATATTTCTTGTAATCTACCGGTCCGAACCGGATACAATTTACAGGCAAGATTAAAACAGCCCTTTGAAACACGGCTAGTATGGTTCAAGCACCAATTGATCAGATGATTTCTTTCGGAAGTTATTTAAAAAAATTACTTTTCTCGTTTTTTGCGCACGAAATATAACGAACGAATCAACCGATTTTGGAATTGGAGAGTGGATTTTTTTTTAATTGATCCACAAAGCCGTTTGAAAGTTCTTTTAAAGACACTTAATTTTTTTGATATATCTGAAACCGTACAGATCTGAACTGGTTCCAATGAACAGCAAATCTGAGTTTGAAGGAATCCTACTCGACTAGTTTGATTCGGTTCAACCATTGAAAACTTTTAAGCTGGTGACCTACTTACACAACTGCCCAGACATACGTACAGACATAGTGACTGTCTCTCAGAAGTAGTCACGAAAGCTACAGAAAACCTCAAAACGTCGAGATCTTTTAAAAATTCGATTTTATCAAAACGAGCCAAAACCAGTGATACCTCGATTTGTTTAATATTTTAAATTTTCTTAGCGGGAAGCTAAAAACCTGTTAAAAAATGCTCGATGTATTCTGCTGTTGTTCTGGTGTTTAAGGAGAAACTCTATTTTATGTTTGTCAACCTGGAGGGTGGGTCACTTAGGAATCGCATGTATAGTTTATTTATTTTACTCAATGTGCTTTTACTTTCTTAAAACTATCATTTATACTTAATAATTTACTAGAAACGTACATGCCATCTTTTTTCCTATATATGTATGCTTTTAGTTAGCTTCTGATACAATTGGTTTTGCAAAATCTTTGGCAGAAGAAAATATCTAGCTACAGATATTTTCTCAGTATGTAGTTTCTATGCTAAATGTTTGAAAGTAAAATAAACTTAAGTGTAGGTGATTTATTCTATACAAGCGACTCACAACACTGTTGACGTCGGAGAAATTTTTGCCAGTGTTACTACTGAAGTTTCGTGAGAGATAAATTTTTTCCCAAAAATATATATTTTAAAAAATAATATAATTGTATATAGAAACATGTTTATATCTTCATATATATATATATATATATATATATATATATATATATATATATATATATATATATATATATATATATAACTAGCAGACCCGGCAAACGTTGTTTTGCCATGTAAATAATTTTTAGAGAATTTCTAGTGTAGAAAATATATAACTAACTTATTGGAAGTGTATAAGGATGTGGAATATGAGTGAAAAAGGCCTGGAGCTCTGTGAACGATGAGGGAATGTTGTTTAAAAATAACAAAACACCAAACATTAATTTTTTTAATTTATTAAAAGTAATAATTATTTATATTATTAATTCATTACATAATATTAATCTCTTAATGCTACAGCGTGAACAATATTTTTTGTTAGCCCGTCTTTAGCTAATACAAACAAACTTGATGGTTTACCCACTCGAGTGTATGGAGCTCTTATACTTAAACACAAAAAAAAAATTTCCCAATTGTAATAACAATCGAACTTTCACCGAATTCGTTTTTCACCATTCCCAACAATATTTTCCTTATCAATAAGAAAGAATAATTTTTGATTTTATAATAAACGTAAAAAATAATCAATAGCCGTTGTTTGCGGGAACTCGTGACACGTGTTGAGTATTTTAGAGGTTATGTAAATCACTTATTTAACTGATCGTGCGAATTTGAGTTACGCTTGACGCATAAACACTAATAATAGCCGAAAACTGTAGAGCGAGTGAGAGAAGGCTTATTGTTTGAGAGAAATTGGAGACCATCTTCGTTGTCATCCCTAATCCGTGCTGTTTACTGCGTGAGAAGTGACACCGGTAGACACATGGAGGGGATAATTTACCAAGTGATAATAATTGATGTTATCGAGCGGATAATATTATGATAAAATTATGAAAATGACTATTAAAAAACAGGGGTGTGTGATAGAAAAATGCAAACTTAGGGTTGTATGTATATTTTAATGCCACATAATAAAAAAATAAAAATTTATCAAAAAAATAAAAAAAAAATGTTTGGGGTGAACACCCCTTATCACTTAGAGGTTTAAAAAACAGATAGTAGACGATTCTCAGACTTACTGAATATGCATAAAAAATTTCATAAGAATCGGTCAAGCCCTTTCGGAGGAGTATGGGAACGAACGTTGTGACACGAGAATTTTATATATTAGAAATATAATATTTGCAGTAAGCTTTTTATACCCTACAAAAATAAATTAAAGGATATATTCACTTTGTCATTTCGTGTCTAACTCAGAGAAATATCCCTCTGAGACCCCTTAAAGTATATATTTTTCTTGATCAGTGATGAATTCTAGGACAATGTAGCCATGTGTGTCCGTTTATCTGTAGAAATCACGATTCAGTCCGAACGGAAAGAGCCAGACTTTTGAAACTTAATACAAATATATCTTGAGGGATAGCACAGGTCAAGTTCGTAAATGGGCTGAATCAGGTCAGAGGGAAGAACCAAACTAACCTCTAAACAAATAAAAGTGCTGTATTCGGCTGTGCCGAATCTTCAACACTCTTCACAGATGTAATTCTTCTTTCTTTCTTGCTTGCTAAAACAGGAAGTAGATTTAATTAAAAAATCAAAATGATGTTATCGGTTACTTGTATATTTAAGAAATTTTTTGCTAGGAAGCTAAATGCTTGGCTTTTCTTATTTCTAATATCTCTGAATGTCTTTCAAAAATATTAAATATGTTTATTTTACAAACAAAAATACGTAAATTTGACAAGTTATGGTATCTTATTTTATAGAAATATTATTTGTACTTAGGTAAAATAAAGGAACATATAATCAATATATCACATGGATTCCCAAAAGCTCTAAGTTAAATTAAAAAAAAAACAGGAGAATCAGAATTCAGTTAACAAAAATTTTATTTCAATTGTAGAAAATACAAAATTCAATATTGTGAATCAAAATTAACCAAAAAGTTAATTTTCATTGGTTTATAACTTAGGGCTTTTTAAAAGGTTTTTAAGAGACTTTAATCATTTAGGCGCACCGTACTTATTTTAAAATTTAGCCAAATTGAATGCACTTTTGAAAATATTATTAGATGGGATGATTTATTATTCTAATAGCTTGTACATAAAAACCAACTTAAAAGTTAGAAAAATCTAAAATTTTACAAGACATTCAGAATTAAAAAAGGAAAAATCTGCTAGACGAATGAATCATCACAAATAACAACATTATCAAAATTCTATTTATTTTTTCTAAATTTAAAAACGTGTATGGTACGTCCACTGGATGTATATAATTACTTCATCATATATATTTCTTTGCGCCATATTTGAATGCAAAATCATTCTATTATTGATTGTCTGCGAGTTGGTTCCTATGGTGGATATATTTTCGGAAATAAGATTTCTCGCTTTTGAAAATGTTCTTTCCTATCGTCAGGATTTGATCTTCCTGTTTCCTCTAAAAAGTCTGTGAAAAGTTCCAAGTTGACATCTGTAATTTTGGAGGTGGGTAGTGAATCACGGATTTCCTCGTTTATTTCCGCAATGTAGCATTTTAATAAATTCTTACATTCAACTTTTATAATATTATTATCACTGTCAGTAACCTGTCTTAATGTAATTTTAACATATAAATTAATAAATGGTTGTGGAAATATACATGCCAATAAATATTTATAGCTGTAAATATGTAATTAAATATTTACTAATACTTGCCTCATTTATTTCCATTTTCTTAAATTAACCACCTTACTTACTATGCAGACACATGAATTCAGCCTCGAAGTTTTAGTCTAAAACTTAACACAAAAATCATTTCTTTTATCTGTAAACCTTCACGTGGAACTTATTGTACAATATGAAGTTCGATCTTCAATTCTTACCCGACATGTTTGATGAATGACCCGAACATAAAATTACGCAGTACTTTTATAATTGACCAAACAACAAAATTGTTCCTTGATGTTGTTATTTTAGAAAATAAGAACATCATTTTGTTGTAGAGCAAATTACAATAGCAAAATATGTACAAGCTTTGCCATATTAGGAGTACTTTTTTCTTCAAATACAGAATTCATCACTGATCAAAAGTATATATGTACACTTTATGGGGTCTTAGATGGATATTTCGCTCGGCTTTCTAAGGCGGTGTAAGAAATACTTTCCTCTACATGTTCTCCAAATTATTTATACCACCCACATCCGATCGAAAATGGAATACAACTCTGACGTATAGGATGGCGTTAATTTACCAATGAACCGCATTACACATTATAGGGAGAACTTGGTTTTTGGGCCGACAGCCCGTACATGGAATAAACTCCTTTCGGAAGCCTTTTGCCAGCATGCAAAAATAAAATCGTTTGTTGATAAGAACTACTAACTTCATACTCTTTCCCACAACAAATTTTCCTAGTTTCAGCACAATACATATCTCAGTAGGAGTCATCCCATGAGTGCCGGTTCTTGTTTTTAAATATGGAAAACTGCTGACTCTGAACGCCACCCCTCAACTTCTTGCTAATTTTAACCACATCGTCGAGTTAAGATGCAGAGTTTTTATAAAGAAACACTTTTTCCGAACTTCTTCGTTCACCAATATCAAAACTAAAACGAAATATAAAAAAAGGAAAAACGTCTTTTCAAAATTAGCTCTTGACATTTAAAAGCCACGTAGAGTGCCACCAACCGGGTCAATATTGGTCCCTTGAAAAACACTCAATAAATTGAAAAATATCTACATATGTAATTTGGTCCCCTCAATAATTTGAAATTATTTGAATGGCATTTTGATCGCCGATTCGCTATAATTTGAATTTTATTTTAATTGCTGTGCTTTATGCAAAATATAAAATAAATAAAACAACCATTCATTTTAGTTTTTTGCGATGTGCTACAAAAATGACATCTTGCTCGCCAACGTTCTATAATTTGAAGTTCGGTTATTCTACACTCTTTAATTTGAACTCCTAATGTGATTTTGTTTCTGTTATTGAAAGAAATTTAAATCGTTTGCATTAGTTTCTGTGCCACGATTTTAGTATACACTACTACATCGACAGTTACTAACATAAAAACTAAATTTCTTTGCTTTGCTTTTGCGGAATTTAGTGCTTGCAAATGGTTTTGCTTTTTTTATGAAAACTCTTGTTAATTTGAATTTTTTCTTTCGATATTTTGAAGTCTCGTTAAAATGAAAACTCGATTATTTGAACTTTTTCTCTGGTCCCTTCAGTTTCAAATTATCAAGAGTCGTCTGTATACATATCAGAGAAAAGAAATTGCATTGGTTTTATTGCTTTGAATACATTCACACAAAAATAATGTTGATGTCGTCACTACACACTACGCTAATGAAGCGAATGAAAACACATTCACACAGAGTCGTATGATGAAATATGATGCATGTGCTGCATGTATTACCTAAATGTCAACAGTCATTCACAAAGATTCATGAATACCGCGCCTGTATTCATGAATCTTTGTGAATACCTGTGAATGAAGGGTACAAAGAACTAGATTAAAACACATAAAAGAGAATCTTAGTATTGCACGTAGGATGAGTGTTGTCAACTATTGTTAACGAAAACGTGCCGATAGTTATTTCGAAACATAACAAAAAGGGCTAAAATAATTTCAACGAGTTTTTAATACAGCTTAGAAGATGGTATGTATTGTGGCATAAAAAAGTTTATGGTTTTTTATCAATATATTATTCACTTTATACACAAATAAATCTTGAGTGTTCAGGACTGTACATCATACCTCAAGTGTTTTGTAACTTGATAAAATTAATGTGTGTGCGCGCCGTACACAACAACAGCACCACAAGAAACAGATTTAGTCATAAAAATTGTTAAATAATATATATAAATGAAATTTATTTGTTGGTGGTTAAGCAATGTCTATATGCATTTCATTGGTGCTTTACCAAATCGTCAGTAGACTTTAACCACAGTTTTGAAAAGTTAAAAACCTCTTATCTTATGCATATACTTCCGAAAACCATCTGAGAATTCATAAGATAAGAGGTTTTTAACTTTTCAAAACTGTGGTTAAAGTCTACTGACGATTTGGTAAAGCACCAATGAAATGCATATAGACATTGCTTAACCACCAACAAATAAATTTCATTTATATATTAGTATTGTGACACCAATGTGTTAAATAAAAAAACTTAATAACAGTTAAATAATATATTTTCATTATGCGGGCAAGCAATAAAAATAAAAAAAACAACACAAATGCTGCTATTTTACAAGAATTTGTTGCATTTTCGATTTTTTGCAAATGAAATGAAATGTGAAAGAGTTAAGTATACTTCAGTAATAAAACGATCGTTATTTATGCAACAAGTGACGTCATTTTTGAATATAAAAATGCCAGGAAAACGAGGGGTAGAGTTTTATGTGTATGGAAATATAGCATCTCCCAGTCATGTGTTAAAGGTGTCCATTAAATTTTGATATTCATTTCTGAGACCTCTGGTACACACATGAAAATACCGTGGTACTACCCTGATACATTTTGAACTCTCGAAGCTGAAAGTTATTTCTTATTTTTCTTTGTATTAATAAGCGATACAACAATAACAAATAAATTATTTTCGTTAACATAAAGGCATAGGGAAAAGATCCTATTTCCCAATATATCGGAGATTTGACTTTTTTGAAATTGTTCAGATGGACGATGAATGTATTCACAAAAATACATTTTAACCCCCTTATGCATAAAAATTATGGGAGTCTAATAACAGCGTAATAAAA
The DNA here is from genome assembly GCA_951800035.1 of Linnaemya tessellans. Lineage (NCBI taxonomy): Eukaryota > Metazoa > Arthropoda > Insecta > Diptera > Tachinidae > Linnaemya > Linnaemya tessellans. The sequence goes on along the minus strand of OX637534.1, from coordinate 36,905,287 downwards.
CAAAATTTCATATGAAATTTGCTCCATAACACTCTTATAAGCCTCTCATAATTTTTTGAATAAGGGTGTAATTATTTAGCGTTTTAGAAAGATTTTCTTTGTAGAATTTTAAGATGTTTAAAATGTTAATGTTTTCTATGGAAAATCTCCTTTTCGTCAAAATTATCAAAATTATTGTTGAAAAAATTCTTCAAATTAAAATCTACCAGACCTTTCAAGTAAAAATCCAAATAAATCAAAATACTGCAATAGAAAAACTAAAAGAAATACTGATACTTTAGTGTTTTAAAAAAAACGTTTAATCTACCACAAAATCAGTAAAATTGGCAACACTGTCTATATTTCAACAGACACATATGTATGTACGTACATACGCATAATTTGTGGTTTTTGTTCGCACAAGCAAAGATTTCTTTTATTTCTTATTTGTTCTATTTATGCATGAATGCCATGAATACCATGTGAATACTATGAAATCTGATGGTCAGCAATGAATACGTGCCAGAGTCTCTAGCTGTTTTCAAAATCTTTAAGTGGCATGAATGTAAGGGTTGATTAACTTGTGTTGGCATAACAAAAGTAGTGCGAAAAGAAACAATCAAAGCAAATGGAGAGTTAAATACAACCATGTGCATTGATGGTTTGGGCAGTTAAATGAACGGCAAAAGCAATGAACATATGAATGGGCAATAAAAGTGAATATGCAATTTCTTTTCTCTGATATATATATATATATATATATATATATATATATATATATATATATATATATATATACATATATATATATATATATATATATATATATATATATATGTACTAGGTACTTAAATACATTGATAAGAATTTCAACTCAGGAATTTTGGAAGATTTTGCAAGCTCTTAGTCATTGCTGCACATACATATATTTGAAACATTATTTAAGAAAAACTTAAAATTTCTGTCCATTTTGGTCACTTTCATGTACTACAAAATATTGCACTTGTCCAACCCTGGTAAAAAAAATTTTAATTCTTTTTGGTTTTTTTACCAATGCAGCTCTTCATGAGGTACGAGTATAAAGTGGTTTTATTTGAGAAAAACTTAAAATGTGTAACCATTTTGGTCACTTTCATGTGCTACAAAATATTACATGCATCAAAAAAAACTTTAAATTTCTCATCCCTGGAAAACAATTTGTATTCTTTTAGTTTCTATTACACATTTGAGGCTTTATAAGGAAGAATTAGCTTTAATTTATAAACAAACAAAAAATAATTGGTTTATGGTAGTTAATTTTGCGTCGAGAAATAGGTGTTAGTTTCCCAGCTCTGGAACCGTAATTCGGATTTTTTTCTGAATTTTAATACCACTCTATTTAAGTTCATTTCCAATCAATCAGTGTCAATCGAAGTCTCTAGCTCTTCTGGGGCTTGGGAAAACCGTACAGACTGACGGACATCGCTCAATCGTCATCGCTATTCATAAGGATCCAGAACATACATATACTTTATGGGTTCCCATATTAATATCGAAGAAATTGCGCACGAAATGACAAACCTCTATGTATATACCCTTCTCTTTTTTGTGAAGAGGTTGAAACAAACAAAAATGTTAATAAGTGTGTAAGTACTGAATGAATTTGTATGAAAATTTAAGCAGAGGAGTCAGGATTGCGTTTTCTGAAGTTCTGTGGTACATATTTCACTTCCAAATTAATTTTTAAATTCTACGGTATGCAGTAGTATCAAAATATGGTTATAAGATGGCACCAGCGTTAAAATAAAACTAATCGAATGTACGTAGCTTATTTTTTGCACATTCATAAGTATGTATATTTTTAAAAAATTGTATTTGTCATAGTTCTCTGTTAATGTAAATATTTATGTATGTACCATATTATTATATTTCTTAGGGAAGTTTAATCAAGACTATGTGTGAAGATCATGCGGGCTCTCATAAGGATATATTTTATTACTTTAAATTCTACAATGGAAATTTGTCAGGACGAAGCGAGTATCACGAAATATGCAACAGTAAGACAAAACCATTACTAGCCTGGATTGCATATGAACAAATGCAAAAGCGTTATGCTCGGGAATTAAATCAAAAGGAAGTAAGTTTAAAACTCCTCTTCCATTCATTCGAAATTAGAAACTCCAAGTTTTATATTTTGACATTATGAAACTGGAGTTGTAACAACCATGCAATGAAAATAAGTTCTATTTTCATAAACAAATTTCTGGTTTTATTAAAAAAAACATTTTTTTTAATCTCCAAATAGCATCAAAATTATATTGCAAAAGCTACTGACGTGCAACATGAAAAAACGGAGCTGTGTCACTTCCGCCACACCGATTTGATATACAATATTTCCGATAATTTATTCACTTGCGTTGTCATGATATCCGAAGATAATTTTGTAAGTATAAATTTATAAAAATTTTCTTTTCTGTCCTATTCCCCAGTATTGAATGAAAAGAACACCTTAGGTATTTGATTTATTTATTTTAAAAATTTTTGGTGAACCAATCCAGATTTCATTCCTTATGCTAGAGTTAATGTCGACGTCGTCGACGGCGTCAAATGTCAAAAAAAAGTTGAATCGTATGAAATTGTATGAGAGCAGTTAATCTCAACGCGTTGCAACGCCGTAAAAGTTCAATCTATTTCAACTTTTTCGGCGCTGAAACGCCGTCAACGGCGTCGACATTAACTCTAGCATTATACATAGAAAAAATTCATTTTAATTTGATATACATTCATATTTTTGTTTCAGTATGATTTGGATTCTAATATTAATGTTTTGGTGGAAATCAAACCCTTAATGTATGAACTACGTAACATTACTTACGTGCCTTCGGTTAATTCAACTTTAACCTATAGAACGTTATTAGGTAAAAAGGAACTAAAAAATACCGGTCATGAAAAGAAAAAAATTTTTGGTAATTTAAGCTATACGTATGTGGAAGAAATAGAATTGAACTTGACTTCGGTTTATAGTAAAGATAATCATATGACTGAATTGCACTTGCTTTATGAACATAAGAATACGCTCTTGGTGTTGGACGATAATGGTATTGGAAGTTTGCATGTCAAAGAGGTAGGTGGATAAAAGAAAATCCACATATGTATTTAATTGTAATTTATTTGAGATATTGTCTCAGTTAATTCAATAAACATAATGCTTTATTTGTTCTGTGGTTATGTACGTCAATATGGCCATTTTTTTAACTTTCCGCTAAGAAAATTGACAATTTTAAAAAAATCGGAAAATTACTGTTTTACAACATTTTGAAAAAATCTAGCTTTTTGAGTTTCTTCGTCTGTATGTATGTGTGAAGTATTTTTTCAAACTTAGATTTTCTATGAATTAGAACTGATCCGGGCTGGTAAATTTCGAGATACATCCAAAGAACGAAGAATAAACTTTGTTTCAAATGTGTTTTTTAAGAACATCTTTTAAACGACTTTGTCGATCAGTACCAAAAACGAATCAGCTCGTGACACTTCAAAACCACTAACCGGGTCGGTTAGTGAACAAAAAATAAATAAATAAAAAAAAGTGATTTAAAAAGAACTGATAAATGCCTGATCATCTGGTGTTCGAACCAACTTTGTGAATGAATAAAATTCGAAAAAATTGAATTTAAAAAAACTCCGAAATTATCAGGCCTGTCACAGAAATTCATTTCGATGGAAAGTTATTTCAATTCCGAAAAAGCTTGTTCAGAAAATCAAAATCGACAAATTTCATGATCGAATTCGTATTTTTTGTATGTGATAGTACAAAAACAAATTTAAAAATTTCTTGTTTCAATAAAGAAAATAATTTGTTACGCTTTTCCCTAAATTTGTTATTTTATTTTGAAATAATTGAAGAAATTTTTCATGTTTTAAGTGAAAAAGTAAACAGATAACAAAAACTTAAATTAAGTGCTACCAGAATATTTTTTAAGGGAAACCACTTTAATTCCTCAACAACAATTTTCATTGTTCAATATATTAACACACTGGCATCATGAAAAATAAAATAAGAACACACCTGTTTGTGTCATGAGCCAAGGAGGTTATGAAAAAATGTAAGCTTTGTAGATTTATAGAAATTATTTTAATATTTTTTTAACATATACATTTTTTTAGGCGTAAACATAGAAATTCCCAGCAAGAAAAAATATTCCTAGAATTCATGGAAAACCACTAAGACATAACTAGGGGCTATGTAAAAGGTGACCGAGTGGCAAAAGATTTTCTATGGGAATCCTTGACCGAAAAGTTGAACTCTTCTGGGCCACCAAGGAAAGATTGACATGGTTGGAAAGAGACATGGACAGATTGGAAAGCGTATGTAAAAAACAAAATGAGTCATAACAAGAGAGAAAATCTAAAAACCGGTGGTGCCCAATTCAATAAATACATTTTGTCAGACGTGGAGGAATCTATTGCAGCGTTGAGTGGCATTTATAGAAGTGTTGATGGCATTGTTGGCGCAAGAGATTTTGCTGATACAGATGTAACTGTTAGATTCCGAAGAAGAAAATGAAGAAAGTGGCCTAAAGCTGGTACGTGCATTGACACAAAGTGCAGGAAGAGTTCTTCATAGTAAAGAAGAAGCTGCTTACGCAAATGTCACTTTGCTTAGCTTACCTTCTACTTCAAAAAGCACTCCAAAATATTTTGAAGGTGAAACAATTTTTGAGAGTTGTGATTTGATTGTAACTAACAAAGAAAATAATGCTGTTGAAGAACAAAACTCAACCGGAAAAAATACGCAATACCAAAAAGAAAACGTCCCCGTTTAACCCCATCACCAAACCTAAACAAGAAGAAAACACGTGCATGTACTCCCAAAACTGTGCAACAACATGATCTTAACAATCTCCTTTTTGAAGAAAATAATAGCTTATAATCTATTGTTAAATTGATGGAGGAACAGCGGGAAGAGATGAAAAGTCAAAACCGAGAGTTGGGAAAGCTTTGCGATATTTTTAAAAACTATTTTGAACACAAAAAAAGCACGATCGAGAAATCCAAAAATTGTGTAAGGAAAAAAATGGTATAAAGGTGACGCTTTTGAAAATAGAAGCTCTTAAGCTTGAAATTGAGAAAGCTAAATCAAAACAAGTTTAATTTAAAACTAGTTTATTGCATATAAAACAGTGGTACAAATCGGAATATAAAGACTGAATTAAAAAGTTTCCTATTTTTGTTGTTAATGTTAAAGCATGTATTTGAAAAATACATTCGTTTATTTTTAAATGAAATGCAATTTTAAAGGTATTAATTTTTATAGAATTTAAATTTTTCTTTTAATTTAATAAATATATACATGTATTAAAACTTAAGCAACATATGTATTATAATTTATTTGTTATCACGTACGCATTGCCCTACTCTAAACATTTCTCTTTCCGCTACAATAGTTTCTTCAATGCAGGGAAAGACAAATGTAGGGCGCGGCGCCTTTTCATTTAAGGCTCATTTAGCCGAACGTTGAAATCGTAAATGTTAGATAAATGTGTCAGCTGATCCAAACTGTAATATGGCAAGTTGTGAAAACGATTACTTGACTTTAATAACATGTTGCCGTAACGTTGGAACCTGCAGAAAATAGAATTTTATTCTAAGGTTACGTGACAGTTGTAGACAGTGATGAGATGTATGTATGTTGAATGAGAATGGGGCACAAAAGACCTCTTTTGGTACTTATTTCTCTTTTGATATTTTTAGCTGATATATATGTATAATTACATGATATAAGCATTTTATATGTTTAACTTTCTAAATAAATGTTTTATTCTCAATGAAATATCGCATGTCTGTATGTGGTTGTTCGTTTCAGAAGTATTAAACACTCGTTTGTACGTATATATAAACATTTTTCAATATTGCAAAACATATAATATACATATATTGTAATATGCAAAAAAAATGTGCCCATTTTATTAAACTTATGCCAAGGAATGACTTATTATACTATTAGTTATGTATATTGGTGTTTCTGATACCTCTTTGAATCATTTAATTAATTTGAGTAATTTTTCAACACGGACGCCAATAACATAAACATATTAAAGTGCCATCAATGTTTTAAACAGTTGTATAGAGTTTTATTGTATTTATTTTTGAAAGTGATGCGCATCAGATTTTTTGTGATAAACATATCTTCCACATCCATTATAATATTGTATTATTTTCTTTAGGGCAATTCAAAATAGCGGAGCACTACCACGTGATATATGTATAAAATGAAAGGGATTTTTGAGAACGAAACATAAAATATAATAAAACTTCTTACAAACAAAAGGGCGCACAACTCCCATGACATGGGTACCAGATTTAAAAAGTTTTGGCAGTGGGAATACAAAATATAATGAAATATCTAGAAACACTTTTCGAGACACGCCCCAAAACGGTCATACGACTACTTTTCATACACCACACGGTATGGGTATCAAATTAAAAGGATTATTGAGAAGGAAACTGAGACTAAAGTATAGTAACTCCAAAAAAATCTAACAGAGAGATTTATTCTGACTTTATCGACCTAAAAAAACTAAAAAAAATCTATATTAAATTTGAATTTAGATTCTATAGGCTAATTGTTCGAAATTTTAATTTAAATCTCAGAAAGACATGATATATATTCCAAGGCACAAAGGCAAGTCAACATCAGTTTTATTCAACTCACACAGCAGAGCAGAACAGCTGTTTTCGAAAGACGCAACCCTTTCATCATCAGTGCTCATGTGTATTGTGTTTGTCACCACTTATTAGGTGGCTTAGTTGAATGTGATAACAGTTCCTATTTACACAAATTTTATTGTGAAAAAGAATACGGGAACTGTATCAACCTGATGTTAACATGTTATTGTTATAATACCCGTGTTACCGTTTGATTATTTTTCTTCATGTCCCATTTTTCTGAATTTTTTGTTCCATCATACCTAAGTCAAACTTTTTTGGTTTGAATTTTATACTTAAGTACATGTGAACGTTTTTTCCAATTTTTATTATTGGGTAGCTCAAGCCATAGCTTAAATTTGTATGTAGTAAGAATTTTAACGAACATTTTTATATTGCTATATTAAATTTGAATTTAGATTCTATAGGCTAATTGTTCGAAATTTTAATTTAAATCTCAGAAAGACATGATAAATATTCCAAGGCACAAAGGCAAGTCAACATCAGTTTTATTCAACTTACACAGCAGAGCAGAACAGCTGTTTTCGAAAGACGCAACCCTTTCATCATCAGTGCTCATGTGTATTGTGTTTGTCACCACTTATTAGGTGGCTTAGTTGAATGTGATAACAGTTCCTATTTACACAAATTTTATTGTGAAGAAGAATACGGGGACTGTATCAACCTGATGTTAACATGTTATTGTTATAATACCCGTGTTACCGTTTGATTATTTTTCTTCATGTCCCATTTTTCTGAATTTTTTGTTCCATCACACCTAAGTCAAACTTTTTTGGTTTGAATTTTATACTTAAGTACATGTGAACGTTTTTTCCAATTTTTATTATTGGGTAGCTCAAGCCATAGCTTAAATTTGTATGTAGTAAGAATTTTAACGAACATTTTTATATTGCTATATTAAATTTGAATTTAGATTCTATAGGCTAATTGTTCGAAATTTTAATTTAAATCTCAGAAAGACATGATAAATATTCCAAGGCACAAAGGCAAGTCAACATCAGTTTTATTCAACTTACACAGCAGAGCAGAACAGCTGTTTTCGAAAGACGCAACCCTTTCATCATCAGTGCTCATGTGTATTGTGTTTGTCACCACTTATTAGGTGGCTTAGTTGAATGTGATAACAGTTCCTATTTACACAAATTTTATTGTGAAGAAGAATACGGGGACTGTATCAACCTGATGTTAACATGTTATTTTTATAATACCCGTGTTACCGTTTGATTATTTTTCTTCATGTCCCATTTTTCTGAATTTTTTGTTCCATCACACCTAAGTCAAACTTTTTTGGTTTGAATTTTATACTTAAGTACATGTGAACGTTTTTTCCAATTTTTATTATTGGGTAGCTCAAGCCATAGCTTAAATTTGTATGTAGTAAGAATTTTAACGAACATTTTTATATTGCTATATTAAATTTGAATTTAGATTCTATAGGCTAATTGTTCGAAATTTTAATTTAAATCTCAGAAAGACATGATAAATATTCCAAGGCACAAAGGCAAGTCAACATCAGTTTTATTCAACTTACACAGCAGAGCAGAACAGCTGTTTTCGAAAGACGCAACCCTTTCATCATCAGTGCTCATGTGTATTGTGTTTGTCACCACTTATTAGGTGGCTTAGTTGAATGTGATAACAGTTCCTATTTACACAAATTTTATTGTGAAAAAGAATACGGGAACTGTATCAACCTGATGTTAACATGTTATTGTTATAATACCCGTGTTACCGTTTGATTATTTTTCTTCATGTCCCATTTTTCTGAATTTTTTGTTCCATCATACCTAAGTCAAACTTTTTTGGTTTGAATTTTATACTTAAGTACATGTGAACGTTTTTTCCAATTTTTATTATTGGGTAGCTCAAGCCATAGCTTAAATTTGTATGTAGTAAGAATTTTAACGAACATTTTTATATTGCTATATTAAATTTGAATTTAGATTCTATAGGCTAATTGTTCGAAATTTTAATTTAAATCTCAGAAAGACATGATAAATATTCCAAGGCACAAAGGCAAGTCAACATCAGTTTTATTCAACTTACACAGCAGAGCAGAACAGCTGTTTTCGAAAGACGCAACCCTTTCATCATCAGTGCTCATGTGTATTGTGTTTGTCACCACTTATTAGGTGGCTTAGTTGAATGTGATAACAGTTCCTATTTACACAAATTTTATTGTGAAAAAGAATACGGGAACTGTATCAACCTGATGTTAACATGTTATTGTTATAATACCCGTGTTACCGTTTGATTATTTTTCTTCATGTCCCATTTTTCTGAATTTTTTGTTCCATCATACCTAAGTCAAACTTTTTTGGTTTGAATTTTATACTTAAGTACATGTGAACGTTTTTTTCCAATTTTTATTATTGGGTAGCTCAAGCCATAGCTTAAATTTGTATGTAGTAAGAATTTTAACGAACATTTTTATATTGCTATATTAAATTTGAATTTAGATTCTATAGGCTAATTGTTCGAAATTTTAATTTAAATCTCAGAAAGACATGATAATTATTCCAAGGCACAAAGGCAAGTCAACATCAGTTTTATTCAACTTACACAGCAGAGCAGAACAACTGTTTTCGAAAGACGCAACCCTTTCATCATCAGTGCTCATGTGTATTGTGTTTGTCACCACTTATTAGGTGGCTTAGTTGAATGTGATAACAGTTCCTATTTACACAAATTTTATTGTGAAAAAGAATACGGGGAACTGTATCAATCTGATGTTAACATGTTATTGTTATAATACCCGTGTTACCGTTTGATTATTTTATATATCTATAGGCTAATTGTTCGAAATTTTAATTTAAATCTCAGAAAGACATGATAAATATTCCAAGGCACAAAGGCAAGTCAACATCAGTTTTATTCAACTTACACAGCAGAGCTCTGTAGAATCTAAATTCAAATTTAATATAGCAATATAAAAATGTTCGTTAAAATTCTTACTACATACAAATTTAAACTATGGCTTGAGCTACCCAATAATAAAAATTGGAAAAAACGTTCACATGTACTTAAGTATAAAATTCAAACCAAAAAAGTTTGACTTAGGTATGATGGAACAAAAAATTCAGAACAATGGGACATGAAGAAAAATAATCAAACGGTAACACGGGTATTATAACAATAACATGTTAACATCAGGTTGATACAGTTCCCGTATTCTTCTTCACAATAAAATTTGTGTAAATAGGAACTGTTATCACATTCAACTAAGCCACCTAATAAGTGGTGACAAACACAATACACATGAGCACTGATGATGAAAGGGTTGCGTCTTTCGAAAACAGTTGTTCTGCTCTGCTGTGTAAGTTGAATAAAACTGATGTTGACTTGCCTTTGTGCCTTGGAATATTTATCATGTCTTTCTGAGATTTAAATTAAAATTTCGAACAATTAGCCTATAGAATCTTAATTCAAATTTAATATAGAAATTAAAAAACATTTCTTTAAAAAAACAGGATTTCCTGATGTGATAGGTTGTATTGACGGGACTCATGTAGCAATAGTACCCACATCAGTTGATGAACGCTTTAAATACCTAAACAGAAAGGGGTTTTATAGCTTAAACGTAATGGTGGTATATATATATATATATATATATATATATATATATATATATATATATATATGAACAACCCCTATGTACTTCAAAAATAATTTAATTCAATAATAATATTTAATTATAAAAGGGATCGTGCCATGATTCACTAATCTGGAATGTAAGCGACTTAAAACACCATTTAAAAGAAAAATATCAGAACGGAGAAAGAAATGCATGGTTGCTTGGTAAGTATATTGTATTTTTTGTTAAATTAATTTTTATTATGTCTATGTGTAGGCGATGCTGGTTATCCTTTGGAGACATACTTGATAACACCTTTTCGGTCAAAATTATTACTACATACAAATTTAAGCTATGGCTTGAGCTACCCAATAATAAAAATTGGAAAAACGTTCACATGTACTTAAGTATAAAATTCAAACCAAAAAAGTTTGACTTAGGTATGATGGAACAAAAAAATTCAGAAAAATGGGACATGAAGAAAAATAATCAAACGGTAACACGGGTATTATAACAATAACATGTTAACATCAGGTTGATACAGTTCCCGTATTCTTTTTCACAATAAAATTTGTGTAAATAGGAACTGTTATCACATTCAACTAAGCCACCTAATAAGTGGTGACAAACACAATACACATGAGCACTGATGATGAAAGGGTTGCGTCTTTCGAAAACAGCTGTTCTGCTCTGCTGTGTAAGTTGAATAAAACAGATGTTGACTTGCCTTTGTGCCTTGGAATATTTATCATGTCTTTCTGAGATTTAAATTAAAATTTCGAACAATTAGCCTATAGAATCTAAATTCAAATTTAATATAGCAATATAAAAATGTTCGTTAAAATTCTTACTACATAAAAAAAATCTATTTTGTATATTTTTTCGTTCCGCATTTTCTGTGACGATATATGACTTTCTATATATACACTTGATCAGTCGGATCTTAAGCATTGATTTTATAGTAAATTTTCATTTCAAATATTTTTATAATTAAGATATACATATGTATGCCTTTTTCTTTAAAGCAAAATATATTATTAAAAGCAAAGTAACCATATATTACCAAAAGTTATAAACGCAATTAAACTAATTTCCACCCAATTAACTCGCCGAGCAATGCCGGACGGGTCTGCTAGTATATATATATATATATATATATATATATATATATATATATATATATATATATTATTTCTGTTTAAAGGCCTCAAAACAGTACTTTCGATACTTCCCGCTGAATGAGAGTGTTTCTCAGTAAACAATTCTATTTTACGCTCTCAAAATAAAAGAGCGTAAGCGTACATGTGAGTTTTGTTTCCACAATTGTGTATGACGCTGACATCGCTGGTTTTAATACTCACATACAGCACCCTGCACTAGCATTACGAAATACACAAACAACTTTGTCTGATATTTTTTTGTTGTTCTTCATTCTATAAAGCAGAGTTAGGCGGCATGGCCACACATCAAACTGATGCTTCAAACTTGTGTATGTGTTGGTAAAATTCAGTTTGAGAGTGAAAATCTAAATTGTTTTGATATTCTTCAAACTCACATCAAACCATACGTGTGAATTTTTTTCACTAATACTATCAAAGAAAAGCAGAGTTTGAAGCGTCAGTTTGATGTGTGGCCATACCGCTTTAAACATTTCATAGCACAATTGTGCTAAAACAATCACACGTATACTCTTACGCTCTCGTATTCAGTCGTCATTTAGATATTGATGACTACACATGTGCGGATGCTTACGCATTTTTTTCAGGTTTTTTGTTGTTGTTTTAGTAATTTTTATTCAGCGAACATTTTGAAGTCAGAATGATATTTGAAAAATATTTCATGATAAATAATGCATTTGGTAACATGCAATGTCTTCTTTGTTACCAAATGTTTAAAGAAAATAGGGAATATGTTATTAAAAGACATTACGATTCTTTTCATAGTGACATGAAAAGTTTCGAGGGTAAGAAAAGAAAGGATCATTTAGATATGGTAAAAAACATTTATGTAGAAAAAATAAAAGAATGGCTACTTGAAGTTGATGAAAACAAAGCAAGGACAGAAAATAAAAATAAAAAATTGGAGGTATCAAGCTTAATAAGCTTAGATATTGTTAGGCATGGTAGGCCTTTCACTGATGGGATATTTTTTAAAAACTTATTAGAAAAAGTTTTTGAAAAGCTTAACTTTAACACTAAGTTTATAAAATCTCTTCCGTTATCGTCCCCAAGTGTAGTACGACGTATTGGTCATATAGGAAATTTGGTGGAATCTGCTATTAGGGAAAAATTAATAAATTGTGAGTATGTTTCTTTTTGTTTAGATGAAAGCACGGACATTAATTATCTTTGCCAATTGGTATTATGTATTCGCTGCGTGGATAGCAACTACGAGGTTTTTGAGACAATGTTTTCTCTAGAAACATTTCATGGAAATGTAACATGCAAGCTTTTATATGAAGTAGTCAGTGAAAAGCTTTTTGATATTATAGATAGAAAGAAAATTGTTGGAGTCTGTACAGATGGGGCAAATGTAATGACCGGAAAACACGAAGGCTTCATAGGTTATCTAAAAAAAACCAAATTTCAGTTTTAAGCTTTCACTGCATTATTCACCAAGCCGCTCTTGCATCCAAATTTTTATCTAATCATGCCAGTATGAAGACTGCAGAGTCTATAATTAATAAAATAAGAGGAGGGCATCATGCACTTACTCACAGAAAGTTTGTTAATTTTTTAAAAAGCAAAAACAGCGCATATAAAATATATACTGAAGTCCGCTGGCTTAGCCGTGGTGATTGTCTAAATAGGTTATTTAACTTGAGGGAAGAAGTGCTGCAGTTCTTAGAAACTGAAAATATAGCAGACTGGGCAATACAGGCTTTAAAAGATAAAAAATTTATTTTAGATTTAGCATTTTTGGCCGATATAACCACTTTTCTGAATGACTTTAATTTAGAACTGCAAGGAAAAGAAAATAACTTGTGTGATCTCTCTAAAATTCTATTTAATTTAAAAAAAAAATATTTTTACTCATCTCTGAAGTTCAAGCTGGTGACTTTTCAAGTTTTCCAAAAACTTCTCTAATATATGTCAAACCGGACGATGGCACAACATTTGAATATACAGCAGTACTTGAAAAAAATTTTTATAACTTTCAGCACAGATTTGTAGATTTTGAAAATATACAGCAATTTATTGATCTTTTTGAAAACCCTTTTAACTGCGATATTACCAAGTATGAGTTTGATATACAATCTGAACTGATAATACTACGAAGTGAAATAAATGCTCCGAAGGTAAATAATATATTACATTTTTGGAAAAACTTGGATAAAATATCATACCCCAAAATTACAAAAAATGCCTTAAAATATTTGTCATTATTTTCGTCTACTTACCTCTGTGAGCAAATTTTTTCAGACTTGAAATTTATTTGTACAAAGCAGCGAAATAAGTTAAGCTCGGTACACTTAAAAAATTTTTTTGTTAATAAGAAACTGCCATAAAAGCATAAATATAGATAACTTTGTAGGTTAGTGGAAGCCTTCGTGTTTTCCGGTCATTACATTTGCCCCATCTGTACAGACTCCAACAATTTTCTTTCTATCTATAATATCAAAAAGCTTTTCACTGACTACTTCATATAAAAGCTTGCCCGTTACATTTCCATGAAATGTTTCTAGAGAAAACTCAAAAACCTCGTAGTTGCTATCCATATGAAAAGAATCGTAATGTCTTTTAATAACATATTCCCTATTTTCTTTAAACATTTGGTAACAAAGAAGACATTGCATGTTGTGCTATGAAATGTTTAACTCTGTGTTATTACGATGTTTGGTGAACAGGATCGGCGACGGTTTTTGTCTCGTGCCGAAAGAAGACTTTCCATAGATTTTTTTATAGACTCTTCCTCAGAAGTCCATATGTTTTTACTGGCGGAGCTTAGGTCTTTTTCTGAATTACATCGGATTGGAATACTCATACAATATTTTTTTTTTTTTTATGTTTAAAAATAAATGTTTGAAAAAAAATTCTTAGAATTTCACTTTTTATGTCTTTTTTATTTTCTACCTATTACGGTTTATTCAGGTTTTTTTTATTAAAGTTTTTTTCCACCTGTTACGCTTTATTCAGCCGCACTAAAAATAACACGTCCGTACTAAACTATTATAACGTATTTATGCAATTTATACAATAAAAATACGTATCTGTTTAATTGGAAAAGGGTAAAATAATTCTTAAATAAATTATATTTGAAATGATTCACTTTGTGTTTGTTAGCTAATTCTCTCTCACAATACAACCTCATTTTTAGTTTTGTTTACCCCTGCTATAAAGCAGTGATATGCACTACCACATAAACACAGTTGTGCTTGTGTGTGGCGCAGAGAAAAACCTCTGCTTACTTTTAACAGAGGTGGAAATGTTTCTGGAATTACTTTCTGTTTATCAAAAAAACTGAAGACAGAAATCTACAAATTGTATTCAATGTTTGTTACCACATATAATTGTGAAACAGCATTTTCTACCATGAAAATAGTTCTAAGCAAAGCACGCAAGAACAAAAGAGTACCCAGGCCATATAGATCTGGGTGAGCTAATATATATTTATTTGAAATAGACATTTATTATAAACGAGTTTACAAAATAAATACAATTTTCATCAGTCAGATGCTCATAAATAAAAATATTGTGTTATATACAATAAATACAATTATAAATGCAAAACATACGAATAGTATCAACAAGCCCTTCAACTCAAAATATAGATAAAATTTGAAAGTACTTGTTATCCATCCCCGCTGTATGCTAAAGAGAAGCCAAAACCTAAGTAGAGCGAGAGAAACAACATTTTTTTCTTTGGTATACATCAGTGTTACGCACCACTACATAAACACATTTACAATGTATTTGAAGCAGCGAAACAACTGAACAGGGTTGGAAAAGTCTGTACAGTCTTACTTTTCATATGCAATCAGATTTTACGATAATATAACACATTAACATACGTTTGTGTAGGAGAAAAAATTCTAGCTACGCTAGTTAGAACTGGAAATATATTTATAAAGTAATTTTTTTTTTCAAACTATCTACCGAACGGACAGACTAACTAACTAACGCATTAACAGACAATATACATACGTTATCCATTCCTGCTACTCATAATTTGTTTGAAGAAACTTGAAGAGCGCGAGAGAAACAATTTGTTGTTTACAGTGTACGTGTTTCAACAAGAGAATGGGCTGCGCAAGCAGAATTCCTTTTCCTATCGCGCGCGATAGGCAAACAAATGCTTGCGTAACACTGGTATACATATTTGTTTGCTGCGCAAGCAGAATTTGTTTTTTTCTTGCTTTCCTATAACGCGTTATAGGGCAAGAGAAGCTTGATCATCTATGCTATAAAGGCAAGTGGAAAGCAACAACACTTTCGTAAGGTTTGCTGGTAAACATTGACGACAGTGATCATCTGTGAAGACTTTGTTTTTGTTTAGCGTATGATATCGTTTTGTATGTGTTTGTTTTTGCAACAAGAAATATTGAATAAAAATTAGGTTTTCTTTCAATGTATTGGTGTTTACTCATCCATAAAGCGGCATGGCCACACATCAAACTGACGCTTCAAACTCTGCTTTTCTTTGATAGTGTTAGTGAAAAAAACTCACACGTATGGTTTGATGTGAGTTTGAAGAATATCAAAACAATTTAGATTTTCACTCTCAAACTGAATTTTACCAACACATACACAAGTTTGAAGCATCAGTTTGATGTGTGGCCATGCCGCTTAAGGAAGTTTTGGGCACACTTGCTCTAAACACATAGACGACAGCAGACTTCACAAGTTCACGGCTTCAAATGCTGCCAACTTCAAATGCTGCTATGAAGTCAGCTTCATAATTATTTTGAAGACAGCAACAACATAACAACAGGGATGCCGCATATATGTATGTATATTGTATAATGAACAAAATTAAAGTTATTGACAAAAATGTAATAATATCACGAAAAATTATAAAAACACATAAATTTATTTCTATATTGTATATTTGTAATGTTATTTTATGTTTAATATTAAAAAAAAAACGTTGTTGTTCTTATTTTTCCAATTTATATATATAATGGCGACACTATATATGTTTATTGCTGCCCGTCAAAATAGAAAATAGCCTAAGTTGGAAGCAGCAGCAAATGCTGTTGTGCAGTCCTGCTGCTGTGCTGCCCTCAAAATAATCATTTTCATTTACATATACACATGGTTTTTATTTTTGACATATTGCTGCTTGCTGTCGTCTATGTGTTTAGAGCTTAAAGCTCTAAACACATCTCTCTCTTGTGTTCTGTTACGTACGTGTGTACACGCGTTGTAGAGCTGTAAACAACTTTAATCAGTCTAGTTCAGTGGTGTTCAAAAATAAACGTGAAGATGTATGGGTGAGAGATTTTGCCCAGCAAACATAATGTCAAACGCTTAAAATAAGAAAAACAGACAGAGTTTTTGCCATATATAAACAACTTATTAAGTGAATGTAATTTTAATTTTAAGAAAAAATATCGGGGACCGTAAATAGCAGTTATCAATATCAAAAAATAGAACAGTTATATTGAGAACAAACCAAAAATAAATCTATTTAAACCAGTTTTTTATGTAAGATTAAAACTTGAATGTTATGAAAAGCATCATTTATCATAACATACTTTTCACATTTCATTCCGTGAACGTGTATGCTTTTATTCAATTTCGAGCTTAATTTTTGTGTTCAATTGTAATTGAGCCGCTTGTGTTTGCTATGCCTCGTCCAACAAGAAGCAACAACAATGCTTAATAAATTTCTGAAATAAAATGACAACAACCATCCGCATGTGTTCTCATCGCTTGCTCAACGACGACTGAATGAAAATTTTTATAAGAGCATAACAAATGTGTGTAAATTTTTTAAGCAATTGTTGTATGGGCTGAACACCACTGGTCTAGTTTCAGCATTCAAACATGCAGGTTGTGTTTATCGCATACTTTAAGAATCGGCGTTGCCAGAAAGCAACGAGCACTGAGTCCGATCACAGTGGAGAAATCTTTATGAAAAAAATTATTGCTGATTCTAGTACAGGGAAAGGCAAATGCTTTGGCGTAAAGTATGAAGAGATGAGGAAAATTATAAATGACATTCCCTTATGACCACCTCGTGTTTTGTTAACAATTTGAACCACAATTCATTGTGTTCATTACATACAAAATTTTTGCAAATAATGCCTGCTGGTGCATAATGAAATGAAAAATATATATGTACACATGTGTATTTGCATTATTCTTTGTCAAATGTCCTACAAAACCTTCTTTTTACACACCATCACTGCATACAGAGCCACAAACATCACTTTGCTCCAATGTCATGCCGATACTAATTTTCTAATATACTTGCAAATACCGATAATAAAATTAAGATAGCTTTTGGAGATTGGGGAGAAGTGATGAAAGTTGATTTGCAATACCGATTTGTGGTGAGATCGCAGAGAGTATATAACTAATACAATCGCAAAATGTAATAGTATAGGTTGCCTGTCAGCTGCTGCAATTTCTTCAATGTCGCCTGCTACAATTTCTTCAAACACAACATTGTATTTTCTGAAAATATTGTGGAATGCACAAAAAACATTAATTATTTGGGAAACTTTACGAGGTGTATACAGAAGAGTCCCATGCATGCACCTAATACGACTTTTTAAAACCCCAATGGTACTTTCAACAATGTTTCTGGCAGAGGAGTGTTTTAAATTAAATTTGTGCTGTAAGCTTCCGGCAACAGCATTTTTATATGGTGTAATTAAATATGGTTCTAGCCAGAATCACCCAATAGCCAAGAATTTTTATTGCCATTTGAATAATTGTCAAGAAATGTGTTCCGTGATCTGCTCATATGCCAAATAAATGTGTCATGGCATGACCAGGGCCTACAAGCGGCTACAGCACGCACTTGCATTTTGTAATCGCATATCTGTAACAAAGAAAATATGGTATATGTTTTTAGTACAAAGAAAATAATAATTTCAACGCTTCTTACAATCATTCCATTAATACTAAACGCCCCCTTTCTGTTTAAATATAGAGATTCATCTTCAGATGGCTTACAGAGCTTGATATGTGTGCCATCAATACAACCTATTACACCCGGTATTTGAAATTTCTGAAAAAAATTAGCCTTGGAATTTTCTATTTCTTCTTCTGTCATCTGCAGCTTTATCCAGTGTGGGCATAAAACATTGTCCGGCACATTTATTACCCTCCACATCAACGTTGAAACCGTACTCCTCCCCAAATTAATATCATTGTCCTTTGCTGAAAGTAATATATTTAATCATTTATGTTCTTCTGACAAATGTACACAATACTTACCTATAACACTTGGAAACGAGCCTGTGGCCAAAAACCGCAGTGTGGTCGTCACTTGTATAATTGGTGGATGAGGACTCAAGTTTGTTTAAAACCATTACAAACGCTTCTTTGCCTAGTCGATATCAACTTATAAACCTTAAAATGCATATGTAATTACATTTATATGTAGTATGTCTGATTATGGCAAAAATAAGAACACTTACACTGCTTTTTTTTTTTTTTTTTTTTTTAGGAGTAGGACCAGCACTCAGGGGATGTCCCCTATATATGCAATGCATTGCGCTGGAACTGAAAACGAGGGGATAGTACTGAGGGGACAGATTAGGAAAGATGAGAAGATAGACAGTTTTTTTTTTGTTGTAGCTATTTCAACCTTTTTTACCTCGCCGGCTGGTTTTTGCTACAGGGCCGACGAAGGTGGGTGCTGCTACTCTGCTTTTAGTACATGATTGGGTCAGTCGCTGCCAGTAATTGTCCAGTGATCAGTACTATGCCTTCATCACTGAAAACAGGCTGGCAACAACTAACACAAACACGCACTAATGCTGATCAGAAGAATTCAACACAATATTTCATGACTCAGCGGGGGCTCGAACTCAGGACTCTCCGCTTCATAGTCTCGTGTTCTACTACTTCAGCCAACAGCACCCACAAGACAAGAAAGGGGATTCGAGGCATCCCTTAAACTCCTATGTCGCAATTTTTCTGCGGACTGTCGTCGTGTTTGTGCATTCAAAACCGCAACGATTGAAACTCCAGGCATTCTTTGTTTGGATCTTTTTTTTCAATTTAATATAAAAATTTGTCTGTTCTCTATTTAACTTTACTTTCTTCCTTAATAACCATATGTTTTTGTTTTGGTTTGCACAATATAGCTAAATTTAGTGAGCAATATTGCCACATTTAACTTAAAACTAACAAAACTAGAATTTATCAGAATAGAGCAAATCAATCAAAGTCTGAAGAAGGCAAAAAAAAAAAAAAATTCGATCGAATTGAAAATTCGTAATCAAAACCATTCCGAATAAATTCTGTGACAGGCCTGATATGTGATCAATTAGTGTTCTCAATTCTTTTATAGGTATCCAAAAACTACATCAATCACCGCTTATCACTTGGGAATCGGCTGGTCCATTCAAAAGTTAAAACGTTTTAACCAGATCTCCACGTTTTGAGTTCCTAGGAAGCTTTCCTGACTACTACTGAGAGGCCATCACTATGTCTGTATGTGTTTGTGTGGGTGTAAGTATGTTACCCGCTTATACCTTTTTGCGGATAAACCGAATCAAACCAACCTAATTGCGTTTCAAAGGGTTCTCTCAAACTTTTATTTCTTGTAAATTGGAACTAGTTCGGACTGGTACAGAACGAAAAAAATTCAACAAATGTAATTAAAAAAAATTCGAAAAGAAGTTTCTTCTGCGTTAGACTTCCTGTGAATTGGAACTTTTAGATTTTGAAATATGAATAAAATAAGGAAAAATTCTTTTTAAATCAACTTTTACCCAGTTCTTTCCATCGATTCCACAAACTCATTACTTCTTGACATTCAAAAATCTCCTCGGTCGCTACTAACCGGGTCAAAATCGGTTAATGGTTTCGTGAGATATCGTCAACGAAAGAAGAAATTAAAAAAAAACTCCTCAATTATATATCTGCTCAATCGCCTGATCCATTCAAAAGTTAAAGCAGTTTGAAAATTAAAATAATAGCATTTTTCATCAGTTAAAATTAGCGGGAAGTTGCAGGGATGGCACTTAGTGTCATCCTTTTCCATATTTTTTTTTTTGTATAAAGGTAGAAACATAAAATAGATTCTTATCGAATAAAATTTGTCTGTTGTGTTTTCTATAATTTCAAAGCTTATGGTTTTGCTTGTTTAATTTTCAATTCGGGAGGTTAAGTATAAGCTAAGAAGTTTTCTTATTTTGGAATTAGATTTAAGTCTATTGATGATTTTGTTTAACCACACAACAAATAAAGCATTAACCAGCAAAAAAATTTAACTGGCTTAAAAGACATGGGTATTTTAATGGTTATATATATATATATATATATATATATATATATATATATATATATACATATATATATATATATATATATATATATATATATATATACATATATATATATATATATATATATATATATATATATATATACATATATATATTCTTGAGAATACGTTCTTATTGCGGTCCTGCATAAAGTTACCATCTATTGAACTTTAAACATTGTTTTGCAAATTACAATATTACTACAAAACCAATCAAATTGATTATGTAAAAATTATTTACAATTTAATAAAAGAAAGAAACGTTAACAATATACGGTACTGTATGTATATTTGTTCAAATTTATTATTATAAATAACTGCACTAGTCGGCATTAGTATTTTGACAAAACATTTTTCTGACTGTTGAACCTAGCTTAGCTTAGTGTCGTCAAATAACGGTGCGGAAATGATGCGCAAGGCAAAGAATCTATTTTTAGCTCTTTTCATGCAAAATTTTATATTGTTTCCTTTTGCATTCTCTTTCTGCTGATAATAATGCACAAATTATTGCGTGGCATAAGTATTTTGACGGTGTCCTTTTTGCTTTTTGTTTTTATTTTTGAGCACGTTTAGGTAGAATAGCTTTTGTATATAAGTTTAATTAAAAATAAAATAAAAATTTATTAAAAGGCGTTATAAACCATGGGTAAAACGGCAGAGTTGAGTTTGGTTACCAGATTTTCGATGGTAGCAAAGTTTAACGCTGGAACGGCAGTAAAAAACATTGCAAAAGAGTTCAATGTGTCGCGTCGAACTGTGCACTATCAAATTAATAAGTTTAAAAAGCTTAACGACGTAAAAAAGTTAACGAGATCAGGTGCAAAACGTTAAACAACGCACACTGAAGACCATGTCCTTCTACGAGAATTTAAAAAAAAGGTTTTCTGAAGCTGCAGATCAGTGGAATTAGACGGCCAAGAACCCAGTCAGTGAGCGCACTGTTAGACGACGTTGAAAGGAAGGAGATTTTAAGACAATTAAAGCTAAGGACGCGCCGTAACTAGCAAAGTCAAACAAGCTTAAAAGACTGGCCTTTGCAAAGGAACATCTGCACAAGCCAAAGGACAGATGAAAGCTTCTTTGAGTATAACTCATCCAAAAACACATTTTTTTAACGACCAGCTTGTCAAAAATTGAGCCATGGTGGAGACTCTGTCATGTTCTGGGGATGTGTTGCGAATAATGGGCTAGGTGACTTGGTTGCTGTCACCGGCTTGATGAAAATGCCTTTCCTTCTGGTGAAAAGGTTATTGGGGAATCATTTATCTTACAAAAGGATAGTGCCCTGTGCCGCAAAGGCCGGATGATTACTAAGTTTTTGAAGTATGTTGGTGTTAACACTTTAGAATGGCTACATCAAAGTCCAGATTTAAATATTATAGAAAACGTCTGGTCTCCTTTGAAAGCCAAAAGAACAGTTTCGTCAAATAAGTCCAAAAAAGGGTAGTCAATTTCTGAAGTCACTTTTGAGGAAGAGCTATCTCCAGAGATTAAAAATTTTGTGAATTCAATACCAATACGACTTCAAAAAGTTATTGAAGCCAAAGAAGGATATATATATTACAAGCTTCTTTTTTTCTTTACTGTTGCTAAGTTAAAACACTGTTATCTTAGTATTATATTCGTGTGAAAATACTTATGCCAAGTCATGAAATTACAAATTAATTTACATATATTTAAGTTTCTATGGAAAAATATTTGTTTTCTAATTTTTAAGTTTGTATAAGTTATAAATAAAAAGGAAAATATAAACAAGAATTTTTAACAAAACCGTTTAAAAACCAAACGTAAAAATGCACGATTTTTATTTCGTCAAAATACTTATACCGACCAGTGTATAATAAAAATACCAACATAACCCATGCAAGAAAGCAACCGAATCACCGAACTTGCATTGATTCTAAGCACTCATGACGAGCACTTTTGTTAGATGTGAACCCATGCTCGTCAATGACATGCCTGTGTTAAATCGTGCATTCAGCTTTTTTGCTGGATATGTTTAGAAAATACACACAAATCAGTTAACTGTATGTCATTAAAATATCTCTTTTTTTAGAAAGCATACTTTGGCCGTAATATGGAACCTAGAACGAAAACCAAAGTTGATGTCATTGGTCAGTGGGCCAAACATTTTCAGCGTTTTAACGCCGATATATACGAATATTTCGGCTATGGTATCAAACGTTTTCGTAATGAAATGCAAAATGGAGAAGTTACATTTTTACGTATCGAAAGCACCGAGCCGGTCTATGAAATGCTAGAGAAAGATGATATTGCTATGGCAAAGACACATTCTCTGGATGGTAAAAAATTTGAACGTCTTATCGCTGAAGAAGATAGTTTTAGTCCAAATATCAATCACAGGTTAAAACATAATGAATGGAAAGAATCTGGGGAAGGTTGGGATAATAATTCTAAACAACTGAAATTGTATCCTTGGGTTACTGTTGCCGTACTTGTCGTAGCAGCTATTTTATTAGCGGCAATTTATGGTTTAGTGCATAAATATAGCCGGAAAACTGAAAAGCAAAATTATAAATTTACCGGTATCTAACGCGATAAGTATTGTAGATATGCATAATATTATATACATAATAATGGCTATTTAACTTCAACCAAAATATTAAATAGTTAAAATTCCACTAATAATGTTTATGCAAAATATATTTAGCCATATTAGTTTAAAATCTTACTGTTTGGAATTTTTTACCTAAACTAATAAAATTACAAATATATACTGGGAACCCTACAATTACTTTATGTTCACAATAATATTAAAACTAGAGCTCTGCATAAATGTATTTAAAGAAAAAAGTACTCCTAATATGGAAAAGCTTGTACATATTTTGCTACTGTAATCTGCTCTACAACAAAATGATGTTCTTATTTTCTAAAATAACAACATCAAGGAACAATTTTGTTGTTTGGTCAATTATAAAAGTACCGCGTAATTTTATGTTCGGGTCATACATCAAACATGTCGAGTAAGAATTGAAGATCGAACATCATATTGTACAATAAGTTCCACGTGAAGGTTTACAGATAAAAGAAATGATTTTTGTTAAGTTTTAGACTAAAACTTCTAGGCTGAATTTATGTGTCTGCATAGTAAGGTGGTTAATTTAAGAAAATGGAAACAAATGAGACAAGTATTAGTACATATTTAATTACATATTTACAGCTATAAATATTTATTGGCATGTATATTTCCACAACCATTTATTAATTTATATGTCAAAATTACATACATATATTCTTAATTATAAAGGCATCAAACGACGGTACACTGGTAATTGCCCATGTCAAAACAAACCTTTTAACGGGAGAGTTCACAATCTGTAATAAAACTGGGAAAAGCAAAGTTTGGGAGTTATATGGAGGAATTTTAGATGAAAATGGCATTGAGATAGAAAATTTGGTGACCTGTAAATTATGCAAAAATGTCTTTAAATTCAATAAAAAATCCACCTCAAATTTGCTTAAACATAATTGTTACGTAATTTTTGTATCTAGACAAAAATATAGTGCGCTAATAGAAGTAGACGATCAAACAAAAAAAAAGTTTTGTGTGTAGTGACGGAATGGGCAGTCGAAAACTGTCGTTCATTTGAAATGATGGAGGACACAGGTTTAAAAAAGTTTACTTCCTTCCTTATATGGTGTTCACACATAACGCAATATTTAAATTATAACAATTAAGGCCATTATTAAGACTGAATTTTCATATAAAAACTTCAATTAACTTATTGTCAATAAAGAGATAATTGTTTTAATAATGAGTAAAGCTTTTAATGCAACACTGTCAGAATTGTATTCAGTGAAAAGCTTTTACAAAAGTGAAAGCTTTTACAACGAAAGTACTTATTGAATACACTTTGTTGAAATTTGACTTGTGCTGTTGGCTGAAGTAGTAGAACACGGGTCTATGAATCGGAGGGTCCTGAGTTCAACCCCGCGGTAAGTCATGTGAAATATGAAACAATTTTTTTTTCAGCTGTCAAATGCTAATTGTCGTAGCAATATGGAGTATGTATGAACACCAAAAAGATATTGTCAATTAACTGAATATTGTTTCAATTAAAAACGTATGTATGAACATAGTATTATATTCATCGGTGCTAAGTATGGAGAAAATATTCAATTAGACACACTATTGCTACATCCGACAAGAAATATTGGTAAATTATATGAAAATATGTTTAATGAAGTGAAATCAGAATTGTCCGATATTAAAATTAATGGATATGGAGTCACGACGGATATGTGGACTGATAATTATTTGAAAATGTCTTATTTGGCAGTAACTATCCATTATGTAAAGGAAGGAGAGCTAAAAAGTAGATTGCTTGCTATGAAATCTATGGAAGATGAAAAGTCTACCGGTAAGTAAATTGACTACCACGATCTATCTTATTTTTAAATTAAATAATCTAAACAAAATCGTCCATAGCACTATGTTTCAAATGATTGTAATTTCCGTGCGAAATAAATAACGACTAAAGCGTTACACTGTTTGAGACCAAAGTTGATAGATAGGCAATAATAGACGGTATTCAGCAAATTTAAGAAAAAATTTTAATTTTAGTATTTTTACTGGATACTCTGTTTTTGAGTTTGATATCTTTTATGGTTTAAACGTACCACAGATTTGAAATAGTATAATTTCGACAAAAGTGCAATTTTTGCTCATAATTGAAACAAATGTCCGCCATGTATTAGTTATGTTAATTAAATTAGTTAAGAATATTAATTAATAAAATTAGTTAAGAATATTATTACCCAGGTATTGAAAAAAGTATCCTGATTTTTGTTTCGAAGGTAAGTAACATTAACCCTTTTTGTACCACGATCAAAAGTCAAAATTTTCAATTCTCAGTTTTTTAACCCTTTCAGTCATTAAAACATGATGCATTCCTCAATACCTGGGTAGTCATATTCTTAACTAATTTTATTAAAAGTGAACAATACTAATACACGGCGGCCATTTGTTGCAATTATGACCAAAAATTGCAATTTTGGTACGCCAAAACTATAAAAGATGTCAACCCAAATCTTTTTGTATATATATATTAAACTAAAAGTCTCAAAAACTTTGGAAGAGTTTGACTGCCAAAGTGATAAAGCAATAATAGTGACAGATCGGGGATCTAACATGAGTGCAGCATTCCGTTCATGGAACCACATATTGTGCCTAAATCATTTGCTGAATAATGCAGTGGAAAAATCTATAAAAGAATCTCCAAATCTTGAAGAGCTTTGCAGGAAATGCATTAAGATTGTTAAGTATTTCAAAAAATCCGCTATTAATTCAAAACTGCAATCCACTTTGAAAAGCTTTACAGCTACGCGGTGGAATACAATTTTCTATTTATTGCGATCAGTTGAAATAAATTTGGTAGATATTATTTCCATCCTTCAGGAGAAAAATGAAGTGCATAGAATTGATGGTATTAACCTAGGTTCTATTAAGGCAGTACTAAATGTTTTGTGTGCTTTCGAAAAGACGTCCAAAAAATTGGAGGGCGAAAAGTATTCTACGTTGCACTAAATATACATACATTTTCATCGGCTCAAGAAAGTTTGTAGTATCAATGAAGATGACGCTGAAATAATAACAGATATAAAGATAAAATTAAGCCATTATTTAAGTGAAATAGTAATGAATAACATAACTATAAACCATAAAATAGCACATTTTTTATTTCCACCCACAAATAAATTAAGACAGTTTGCTGACAGTGATAAGAATATTATAAAAGTTGAATGTAAGAATTTATTAAAATGCTACATTGAGGAAATAAACGAGGAAATCTGTGATTCACTACCCACCTCCAAAATTTCAGATGTCAACTCGGAACTTTTCACAGACTTTTTTAGAGGAAACAGGAAAATCAAATCCTGACGATAAAATAGATCAAGAAATTCGCCTTTATGAAAATACAGAAGTTCCATTTCATGACGATTTTGATGTGTTGAAGTGGTGGAGTTCTCACAAGGAAGAATTTCCTCTAATGTTTAAACTAAGTTGTAAGTTGTTAGCCACTCCAGCAAGTAGTGCTGCCTCAGAAAGAACATATTCAAAAGCGAGAAATCTTATTTCCGAAAAAAGATCCACCATAGGAACTGGTGGGTGCTGTTGGCTGAAGTAGTAGAACACGAGACTATGAAGCGGAGAGTCCTGAGTTCGAGCCCCAGCTGAGTCATGAAATATTGTGTTGAATTCTTCTGATCAGCATTAGTGCGTGGTTGTGTTAGTTGTTGCCAGCCTGTTTCAATGATGAAGGCATAGCACTGGTCACTGGACAATTACTGGCAGCGACTGACCCAATCATGTACTAAAAGCAGAGTAACAGCACCCACCTTCGTCGGCCCTGTAGCAAAAAATTAGCCGGCGAAGTAAAAAGGTTGAAATAGCTACAAAAAAACAACTGTCTATCTTCTCATCTTTCCTAATCTGTCCCCTCAATACTATCCCCTCGTTTTCAGTTCCAGCGCAATGCATTGCATATATAGGGGACATCCCCTGAGTGCTGGTCCTACTCCTAAAAAAAAAAAAAAAAAAAACTCGCAGACAATCAATAATAGAATGTTTTTGCATTCAAATATGACGCAAAGAAATATATATGATGAAGTAGAAATCATAAGTGATCTTAAATAATTATATACATCCAGTAGACGTACCATACACGTTTTTAAATTTAGAAAAAATAAATAGAATTTAGATAATGTTGTTATTTGTGGTGATTCATTCGTCTAGCAGATTTTTCCTTTTTTAATTTTAAATGTCTTGTAAAATTTTAGATTTTTCTAACTTTTGTGTTTTTTAACATCGAGTTATGTTTAAGTTGGTTTTTATCTACAAGCTATTAGACTAATAAATCATCCCATCTAATAATATTTTCAAAAGTGTACTCAATTTGGCTAAATTTTAAAATAAATACGGTGCGCCTAAATGATTAAAGTCTCTTAAAAGCCTGTTAAAAAGCCCTAAGTTATAAACGAATGAAAATTACTTTTTGATTAATTTTGATTCACAATATTGAATTTTGTATTTTTTACAATTGAAATGAAATTTTTGTTAACTGAATTCTGATTCTCCTATTTTTTTTTTAATTTAACTTAGAGCTTTTGGGAATCCATGTGATATATTGATTAAATGTTCATTTATTTTACGCAAGTACAAATAATATTTCTATGAAATAAGATACAACAACTTGTCAAATTTACGTATTTTGCCTCAAAAAATGTATTTAGAAATGCTAATTAATTAAATATATACAAACATAATTTATTATATGTACAATATTTTAAACTGAATTTCTTATCCTTTTATACAAATGTACCTTATATAAAATTGCATTAATATTTTTTATTTATTTTTTCATACTATATCGAAGTAAAAAATTTATTTTGTTTGAAAAAATATAAAAATAAAATAGTTGTTTGCTTTTATTGACCTTTTCTTATATATGTATTTTAGAATGATTGAGCTCGAGGTCGTTTTTGTAAAAATCGTTTTAATTTTTCTATTTTATTCGATATTTCGTCAACAATTTGTTGACATCATCAGGAATAACAATCGAAAATTAAAATTTTCTGTATAAATTTTCAAAACCAATTTATACAGAAAATTTTACTTTTCGATTGTTATTCCTGATAATGTCAACAAATTGTTGACGAAATATCGAATAAAATAGAAAAATTATAACGATTTTTACAAAAACGACCTCGAGCTCAATCATTCTAAAATACATAAAAATAAAATAGTTTTTATGAACATTACTAATGCATTTTTGAAATTACATAAAATTTAACAATAATTGAGAAGGATCTTATCAAAACTTGATAAATCCACTTCTGATTGAATTACGTTTTGTGTGTTATTTGGTTCGGCTACCTTCATGATGAATGAAAACGCGGCGAAAAAAAATTTGACAAAAACTTTTGATAAATCTACTACAAAATAATTCAATGTGTTTTTTTACAATTTTCAAAATTTCAACTCCGCGGAAAATTTTAATCAAAACCATATATGCAGTAATCTTGAGGATTCAAACAATTAGGAAAGTTTTCAATAGCGGTAAATCTAGAAAATAATAACATCATTATGAAACTTAACACTGCTATTAAAAGTATTTGAAGTACAACGAGTAGGAACATAAACATTCTCTTCTCTTCATTACTCTCGTTTTGTTCGGATGTCTTGACTTATCCGAAATCTTATTCGTTGAAGACCTCTAATTAAAACTTAATTATCACAGTTTAATCTTTAATTTGTTCATAGTTAAAAACTTATCAGCATTAAGCCTTTATTATTTTGTTGCTTCTGCTTGCATATAACAAACAAAGTACAGGGTTTCCGGTTGGAAGGTATACTAATTTGTTTTGCCGCCATTTTGATAAAGATAAGTCTTGGAAAAATATTCGATAAAAAATCGTGTTCTAATCGGATTACAATGGAATTACTGCGAGGCCTCTTTCCACAACAATTTATTCTAGGAAATGGTGATGTTGATTGGCCTCTATGGTCGCCTGATTTGACTGCTCCGGACTTCTTATTGAGGGGATATCTGAAAAGCAAGGTTTATGCAAACAAACCAGGGGGTCGATTCTGGTTCTGTGAAAACGTGAAATGAAAAGTTTTTTCAGCTTTTCATAGTAATTCTGATTCGCGTACTATGAAAAGACGTAAGGACAATAATGTGTTTTCATAATGTAAAAAACAGGCGGAATGAAACCAAATTTTTTCATATTTGCACGTCAATGGTGATTCTGGTTCAATGCAACTGTGTAAACAACTGTCAAAAAGTTTTCATATGAAAAAAAATTTTTCACTTCATTTATTATCGTGATAACAATGGAGAAGATGAAAACGCGCAACAGTTTATGGAAATACTTTTAAAAAAGTGAATTCAACTATTAATACTTTTCATTCAACTTTTAATATTTTTCATTTAACTTTTAATGCTTTTCATTAACTTTTCTATTCTTTTACATGTATGTATATGCATTATATATATATATATATATATATATATATATATATATACATATATATGTATATATATATATATATATATATATATATATATATATATATATATTCATATATATACATATATATATATATATATATATATATATATACATTTATATATAAATATATATATATGTATATATATATATATATATATATATATATATATATATATATTTTTTTTTTTTTTTTTTTTATGGACGTAATGATAGCAACTATCAATAGTGGCCCCACGACAACTTCACTAGCACCACCCTGGGACAGCTTTGGCATTTCATCAGGGTGGGTAGTATTATCAGTATTATTCCTACGTCCTCCTTAGTTCCTAGGTAAGCAGGTTCGGAACTGATGCGCATATTTAATCGTCAGTAGCTAACGAATCCTAAGACGTACTAACTCTCCTACGAATCTGTGCTAATCTGCGAAGTTCTATTAGAACAAGCTGTACAAAACTACACACTCTGGTCCAATTCAATAAGGATTCCAGCATGGTCGGAATAATATTCTCCGGGCTGATCGTACGCCCCAAGCCTTCCTCTAAATACGACCTCCAGTTGCTGAATCGTGAGCAGACAAAGACGACATGCTCAGCATCCTCAACCACATTCCCACCACAGTGTGGACAGAACGGAGAGTCGTCGTGCTTAAAACGAAATAGATATGACCTAAAGCAACCATGTCCAGACAAGAACTGTGTTAGGTAATAGTTCAGATCACCATGTTTCCTAGTCAGCCATAATCTGATGTCGGGTATTAATGAATAAGTCCATCTTCCCTTTTCAGTGGTTGACCACCGTTCTTGCCATTTTTGCATACATAAATCAGAGTTATCCCTATTCATGATTTCTAAATCGATAGGGATCATACCCGCAATGATAAAAGCCGCCTCGTCCGACACTGTCCGAAATGCACTACATACTCTTAAAGCAGCTAGCCTATACACAGGGCATACCAGCCCCATATATGTGGAATATCTAAGTGAGTCTGACCATACCGGGTGTGCATATAGGATAATGCTCCTTACTACTCCAGCGAGCAGTTTCCTCTGAAGATACTTTGGCCCTCTCGTGTTTGGCATGATCCGAGATAGCGCCAAACAGGTCCCTGATGCTTTGGATGCTATATATCGCAAGTGCTCGCGAAAAGATAGCCGTGTGTCAATCATCACACCCAGATATTTCAGAAATGCCTTTGATTCTATGGAACAGGTGCCAACATTGAGGGTAATAGTTTCCCTAGCCTTACGACTACTAATCAAAACCGCTTCGGTTTTATGATCAGCTAGAGTCAATCCCATTGCAGTGATCCAGGACTTTACTAATTGTACGCTGGCATTTGCAATGGTTTCTGCCTCCAGCAATTCCTTAGCTTCACACACCAGCGCTATATCGTCTGCGAATCCCACAATCTGCACTCTCTCAGGTAACCTCAACCTTAGTACTCCATCATACATTACGTTCCACAACAATGGTCCAAGTATCGATCCTTGGGGAACACCACCACTAATCCTACGTTTCCTTATACCCGCATCTGTACTATAGATCAATTCCCTATACCGGAAATAATCCTGCACTATCCCTATCAGATATTCTGGGATGTCCAATCGAGTTAGAGCATCAACAATATGCACCCAGCTCGCTGTGTTGAACGCGTTCTTCACATCCAGCGTCACAACTACACAGTACTCCTTTGTGCCATTCCTCCAACTCCTGCCATAGATAGTCCGTGCAGCAGTTTCTACTACCACGTTTATAGCATCCACTGTTGACCTCGCCCTCCTGAAGCCAAATTGGTTGTCTGATAGACCATTTCTGTCATCAACGCAATTCGCAAGTCTTCGGCAGATCACACCCTCTAGCAACTTCCCACATGTATCTATCATACACAGTGGCCGATAAGATGAGGGATCATCTAGGGGTTTATTGGCTTTTGGTATTAATACCAACTTCTGCCTCTTCCATCTTGTTGGAAAAATTCCCCTACCTAAGCATGTATTCACCATTCTTAAGAACTGCTGGGGACAAAGCCTGACGGCCTCCTTTAATACTATATTTGGAATGCAGTCGAGTCCACGTGCCTTCTTGTCTCTAAACCTAGAGACAACGTCCTCAATCTCAGCTATTGTAACCGGAGGAAAATTTAATGTCCCAATTGGAGGGTTGTGCTCCCAAGGTGGTGCGTCCTGCTGGGGAAAGAGATGGTCTACAATTTCCTCCAGGATTGGCCCCTCACTCGGTTGCAACGGGGTCAGGCATTTAAGTTTTTTGGTGACCAGCTTATATGCGAGACCCCAAGGATTATCATCCACCTCATCACAGATATTAAGAAAACACTGCCGCTTGCTCCTACGAATTGCATCCTTTAGGGCCTTCCTCCTATTCCTGTAATTCTCCTGGTATACGCTATTCTCTAACCTACCTCGAGTTCTTGTATACTGCCTTCTGGCACGTATACACTCCGCCCTCAAGCCGGCAATATCATCATTCCACCAATAAACCGGTGACCCCTTTACGGATCCTTTCCGCCTCACCATAGATGCATCGCACGACCGCGTGATATGGTTTACCAATTGTTCTGCCATATCCTCAGCTGAACCATTTAATTCCATACCTTCCATACAGATGGCAAAAATATCCTTATCAAAGGTATTCACTTTCCATCCCGACAAACCTTGTGCACGGGGAGTCACATGCCGTATATCATCCTGTATATCCATAATTATGGCACTGTGATCGCTGTGAGTATAAACATCAGATACTCTCCAGTTTACACGGTTTATAATGGTATCGCTGGCAAACGTAATATCAATAATTGAGCCACCATTTCCTCCTCTAAATGTTTCCTCATCTCCAGAATTCAAGAGCACAACATTTAGCGCAGAAAGGGCCTCTAATAGCATCCTTCCCCTTGCATTTGTCAAGGGGCAGCCCCATTCAACAGCCCACGCGTTGAAATCCCCTGCTATTATAACAGGACTCCTGGCTGCAGCGTCCATCACTATGTTGTCTATAATAACACGAAAGTCATCAATAGAATACCTAGGAGGAACATAACAGCTGTACAAACATATGCCGGAAACAGTGGCC